>JAWPHD010013921.1:0-64802 GCA_037043455.1 Cyrtodaria siliqua | reverse complement strand
ACAAGAGACATGAGTGCCATCTGAGCGTTGGGGCTTTAGTGAGTTTTGGGGGAAAACGTTGCGTTTTAGACGAAAATCGCCGAAATCTGGACTTATTTTTTAGAAAAAGAATGGAAGATATTAGAACCAATTTGAATTGATGAAATCTTTCTCGGAACGCATCTCTACGTGTCCCACCATATACTTTATGGATCCGATATTTAAATATTGAGATTTTGGGTAAAAATGTTAAAAAATTGAGTAAAATCGCTGATTTATGTAATACATTGGTGGTATTTAACTAAAATTTAAAATATATCTAATTCAATAGAAAAAAAGAAATATTGTAACCTTTTTAGGCAGAGTAAGGTCCAGTGATTAAACAGAAAAAAGTTCCAAACCGCATGATGTTTGGAAATGCCTTAATTTTGGGGCAAAATATGTGTATATTTGTCAAAAATCGCCGGAATCTGGAATTATTTTTTAAAATTAGTTTGAACATAAACTTATCAAATTGAAGCAATAGAATGTTGCACAGCATACATATTCAAGTTTTTCCTGGCATCATATATAACATATGTATTCAAATATTGGCATTTTAGGGCAAAATGTTGGAAAAAATGACAAAAATCACTGATTTGTGTAATCCATTGGGGTATTGGGTTAAAATTTAGAAAAAAATATGTAATACAATAAAATAAAGACATATTGTAACATTTTGGATAAATAAAGGTCCAATAAGTTAAGTAGAAAAAAGTCCTGAACCATATGATGCTTAAAATATTGCCCTAATTTTCAGGCGGAAAATGTGTATTTCCGTCAAAAATCGACGGAATCTGGAATTATCTTTTGAAAATAGTTTGACCATAAACTTATCAAATTGAAGCAATAAAATGTTGCACACTATACATATCCAAGTCATTTATTGTATCAGATATAACATATATGCCCAAGTATTTATATTTTAGGGCAAAATGTTGAAAAAATTACTAAAATCGCTGATTTCTGTAATACATTGAGGTATTGTAAAAAAATTAAAAGTGCATAGAAAGAACGGAAAAAAATATTATAACATTTCTGCAGTCCAATGTGCAATAATATACCAGAAAACCGTCTTTCTTCTATGGAACATTCCTACTCTCACCTGGTGATATTGCCATTGACCCATCATATGTTTCCAAGGAGTGCATGGCACACTGACATTTTATTTGCTTTTATAAGCA
This sequence comes from Cyrtodaria siliqua, assembly GCA_037043455.1. Classification (NCBI taxonomy): domain Eukaryota; kingdom Metazoa; phylum Mollusca; class Bivalvia; order Adapedonta; family Hiatellidae; genus Cyrtodaria; species Cyrtodaria siliqua. The sequence continues at coordinate 63,600 of JAWPHD010013921.1, read as the reverse complement.
AACAAGCCTGCTTTAGCTGATACCTTATGGGAATTTGTTAAAAAATGACATGACAGAACCTCCCGAACAAATACAAAACATCATGTACTAGTTCTTGAGCTGGCTGTAAACCCCTCTCCCCCATGGGGGATTTTGTAGGGTATGATTTTTTGAAAGAACATACAATCAGTTTCAAAATGAGACAGATGTGCCATCATTTCTGAGCGTTGGGCTTTAGTGAGTAACGTGCATGTAAACTATGTTACCTTACATTACAATTAAAATTGCAATGTACATTAACAACCTTGAATATAAATTAAATCAAAAACATGTAAAAAACATAATACATGTACTTTTATTAATATAAGTTGAGAGCGCTTCAAACTTAATGAAACTATTCTATAATTTACGTTACACCACATTCATTACCCCCCAAATTTTTTTTTTAGTGCAAATAGGTGACTGTAAAAACTGGTGTTCGTCTGTAAGTAAGGGTTTCTATATATCACAATATTAATTAGACTGTGTATAATATGCATATGTATATTAGCTGAAATTTATGTGTAACACAATAAAAAGAAATCAAACATGGCGTCCAAGATGGTCCCGTTGTGTCACAAGATCTGTAGGTCGGCCCAGCAGCTATTTCTCTATAACTATCCTGTATATAACTCTAGGTGCCATGTTCGAGGCCCGAACTCAGGTAGCACTTCCCCTGATACGGTTTAGCGACCGAGTTCCACGCGTAGCGGGGACATTTGCCGAGGCTGGCCACCGTTCCCGTTGAGTCACAAAACCTGTTGGTCAGCCCAGCGGCCGTCGGCTGTGGGTCGCTCAAGGCTATTTCTCCCCATATAACTATACTGTATATAGCTCTAGGTGCCATGTTCGAGACCCGAACTCGGGAAGCCTCCCCCTGTTACGACCTAGGAACTGAGTGCCACGCGTAGCGAGTACCGTTGCCGACGGTTGACCACCGTTCCCGTTGTGTCACAAAACCTGTGGGTTGGCCCAGCGGCCGTCGGCTGCAGGTCGCTCAAAGCTATTTACTATATATAGCTCTAGGTGGCATGTTCGAGACACAAACTTAGGTAGCCTTTCCCCTGATACGACCTAGATACCGAGTGCCACGCGTAGCGAGAACCGTTGCCGACGGCTGGCCACCTGTCCCGTTTTGTCACAAAATATGTGGGTCGGCCGAGCGGCTATCGGCTGAGCGGCTATCGGCCGAAGGTCGTTCAAGGCTATTTCCCTCTATATAACTGTATATAGCTCTATGTGCCATGTTCGAGACTCAAACTCGGGTAGCCCTCACCCTGAAAATGCCTAAGTATCACGCATAGCGGGGACCTTTGCCGACGGCTGGCCACCGGTCATAAAATATGTGGATCGGTCCAGCGGCCATCGACCGAGGGTCGCTCATCGCTATTTCCCTCTATACATATATAACGCTTTGCATTAACAAGATTAAGAGTGTCATCTCACAGGTTAGAAATCGAGACAGGCCGTTGGCATAAATCAAATAAGACTCCATTAAATGAAAGAAAATGCCAATTATGTAACACTCTAGAAGACGAGTTTCATTTTTTACTCGAATGTCCCCTTTATTCTGATCTTAGGGTACAATATATTAAAGCTTACTATTGGAAACGCCCGAATATACCAAAATTTATAGAATTAATGAAAAATGAAAATGTTAAAACAATAAGAAATATTTCGAACTATACATACAAAGCATTCTTGAAGAGAAATAGTATGTTCTATTTGAATTAGGACAGAATAAGATTTCATAATAATTTTAAAAGTCACTTTTGATTAATTTGATTGAGATTAGGAAGTATATGTTTTTCTATAAGTCCAACATTTTGTTTGCTTACTTATTCATTTATCTATTTATTTTATTTTATTGTGTTAACATAAATGATGTCTTGTTCATGCGTTAATCTACACATCCAATTTCTTGCATTTCGTTTCGGCAAGATCTTAACTTCATGTGTCATGATTAAGGCAAAAATAAAAACGAATTGTATATTTCCATGTAATATTGACTAGGAATGTTACCTAGATTTTAACCTCATTGTATGAGGTTAAATAGTTTTGAGTAGTTGTAATGCACTGGGACATCTATTATTATTATAATTATTGTTATCATTTTGTTAATTAAGTTAGTAGATGTATACTGATAGGCCTATGGCTTTTTATATTAATAAACTATCTATATATTTGATTATAAAATAACAAATGTGTATTCATCAGATGGACAATAATAAATATATTACATATACAGGTAAAAGGAATGCCATCAAGCCATTGACTGTTAAATTATAAATATGATGTGTTTTGTATTGTATACTGATAGGCCATTTGGTCTTTTGTATTAATAAAGTTTACATATATTACATATATAGAACTATACTATAAAAAGCTCTAGGTGAGTTACGAGGTTCGAGACCCGAACTCGGGTAGCCTGCCCCCTGATACAGCCTAGCGATTGAACGCGTTGCCGGGACCTTTGCCGACGGCTGCCCACTAGTCCCGTTATGTCACCCAATCTGTATGTCGGCCCATCGGCCGTCGGCGGAAGGTCGTTCAACGCAATATCCTTCTATATAACTGTATATAGCTCTATGTGCCATGTTCGAGACTCGAACTCGGGTAGCCTTTCCCCTAATTTGGACTACCGACCGAGTGCCACGTGTACTGGGGACCTTTGCCGACAGTTGGCCACCGGTCCCGCTGTGTCGCAAAATCTGTGGGTCGGCCCAGTGGCCGTACGCAGAGGGTGCCTCAACGCTATTTCTCTATTTATAACGTATACTGTATCTAGCTCTATGTACCATGTTCGAAATGCCGGTAACGTGGTAAAGTCCAAGTAGCCAGTTGGTACACGTACATGTTCCAGAATGCTCTACACATAATGGGCTTTCAGAAAAATAGGGTGTACAAAATTCCACCTAGGGTAAGGGTTACTCCTACTAGCTTACAGTCTATTTTTCTATTGTACCGGTATTATATATTTTTTCTAGATTTTAACCCAATACCCCAATGGATTGCAAAAATAAGTGATTTTAGTCCTTTTTTCCAACATATTTCAGCAGATATGTTTCATATGATGCAAGGAAACACTTGAATATGTATGCTGTGCAACATTATATTACTTCAATTTGATAAGTTTATGTTAAAACTATTTTCAAAAATAATTCCAGATTTTGTCGATTTTTGACAAAAATACACATTTTTCGCCTAAACATTAAGGCATTTTCAAGCATCATACGGTTCGGGACTTTTTTCTACTTAATTATTGGACCTTTGCCTATCCAAAAATATTACAATATGTCCTTATTCAATTGTATTAAATGTGTTTCTATATTTTAACCCAATACCCCCAGTGGATTACAGAAATCAGTGATTTTTGTCATTCTTTCCAACATTTTTCTGTAATGTATTACAGAAATTAGAGATTTTATTCATTTTTTTAACATTTTTACCCAAAATCTCAATATTTAAGTATCGGATCCATAAATTATATGGTGGGACACGTAGAGATGCATCAATTCAAATTGGTCCTAACATATTCCATTCTTTTTCTAAAAAATAATTCCAGATTTCGGCGATTTTCGTCTAAAAACGCAACGTTTTCCCCCAAAACTCACTAAAGCCCCAACGCCCAGATGGCCCACATGACTCATTTTGACGCAACGTTTTCCCCCCAAAACTCACTAAAGCCCCAACGCTCAGATGGCACACATTTCTCATATTGAAACTTACTGTATGTTCTTTCAGAAAATCATACCCTACAAAATCCCCCCCACCCGGGGGTAGGGTTTCTCCTACTAGCTCACAGCCTATAAATCGATACTGTATTAACTTAAGACTGTGACAGTTTATTTCATAATAACTGAGCTGTTGCATTCACCTTTTATTTGCATTCTAAGTCTGAAATTGGATGTGCAGCGATTAGACGACTTAAAGACGGGTGTTTTGTTGTATGCTGAAGATTGACTTCCCTTTAAAAGAGCGAATGGGCCAAAAAACAAAGGTCTGTTTCTTACGGTGTCCGGTTGGGGCCAGATACAATGTCGCATTGTCGTCGACGACAATGCGACGCCCGACAACGCGACATCGCGACATCGCGATACGACAGTGCGACATTGCGATACGACAACTCGACAATGCGATACGACATCGCGACATTGCGATACGACATCGCGACAATTATGTCGTGATGTCGTATCGCAATATCGCAATGTCGTATTGCGATGTCGTAAGCGATGTTTGCTTATAATGCGTCGTAATGTCGCGTTGTCGTGCGCAACAATGCGACGCCCGACAACGCGACATCGCGACATCGCGATACGACATCACGACATTGCGATACGACATCACGACATAATTGTCGCGATGTCGTATCGCAATGTCGCGTTGTCGTATCGCAATGTCGCATTGTCGTATCGCGATGTCGCGATGTCGCGATGTCGCGTTGTCAAGCGTCGCATTGTCGCCCACGACACTGCGACATTGTATCTGGCCCCAACCGGACACCGTAGTTTCTGGTCTTTTTTCCAAAAAAGATTAGGGTAGGTCGGTAGGATTTTTTTTTTTTTTTTTTTTTAGAATTAAACCTTACTATACTAAATTTAAATCAAAAACATCAAAAGCATGTATTCTTGATCATATTACATAATATGAGTATTCCACAATACTTACTTGCCTTAAAAATCCAAAAACCTAAAGAAAATAATGTTTTATACTTTTTTTCTCTTTCTTTTTCTTTTTTTTTTCTTTTTTTTTTTTTCTTTTTTTTTTCTTTTTTCTTGTGCCCTAGAAAGTTTAAGGTCGGGTCCTTAAAAATATAATCGATTAGAAAACCAGAAACAAACCCTTTTTTCTTTTTGTTTTGGCCTTGGCTATATTGCGTCTTATGTTTATGGATCTGGGCCCCATTTTATGAAACAACTTACGACCATTTTGATCGTAAATCAGTTTCTTATATGCTTCACTATAGATTACACTTTTCAAATAAACGTGATTTTATTTAATTTTCTCATACATGTGATATTTCTGCACTACGTGCACCCATAAGTGTCTGCATTGAATGCTTAGGTGAAAAAGGTGAACGATTTTAAAATTTAAGTCTTATCGTAAGATGTTTAATAAAACAGGGCCCAGTTCTTTACAACTCGTGTTTAATCATTAATGCGTAATGCTGTGTTAGTTATGTAAATATGACTACTATGCTGCACCTATTCAAGATAGCTGAGTGAACTACATGATACCCATTTGAACAATTCAACTGCTTTTAAAAGCTATTATATTCAATTATGTAACAGTCGATCACTCACTGTGACCTAGATTTCAATATAATATTAAAGATTTGACATTGTGCTGTTCATTTTATATGAGCTTGACATTGAAATTGCAGGAGTATACACTCAGTACATTTGAAAACGCAACACTTTGGTTTTTGTAATTTTTTGAAAAGTATAAAAGATAGAACAATGCAATTTCATATAGTATATATTTAATCATGATTTAATAGATGGTCAAAATTTCATTGCCAACATCAATATATTTCATATGAAAATCAACGGTTCAATTACCCCTATCCAAATTAAAATAAACACTTTCAATACCGAGTGTGCCACCACGAGCGTCTATTAAAGCTTAACATCTACGGTGCATAGACAGTATTTTGGATGCAATCACTTGCTGTGGCATACGCTGCCATTCGTCTTGTAGCGCTACACGAAGTTCCTGCGGTGTGGTAGAGGGGTTTACGCGGCCATAAACACGTCGCTTCAAGTCATTTATTGTGCGTCTGAAATGAAACGAACCATCAAAAATTTAAAAAAATCTAACATTTTCACCTTTTTTTTAAATTTATGACATTTATGCTGTTTTTGCAGTTGTTACGTTTATTGGCCTACTTACAAACCAATTATGGCTGAATTAGAATGCATTCTGCACAAAAAAGGTGACGCACCACCATTCAAAATTTGAAAATAAGGCAATTTTATTTTTAGTAATTTGAAAAAAGTGACAATGCTTATTGGTTATAGTGGATGAAAACACATACCCATGAGTACCAATCGTGTGTCTGGCTGTATCAGAAGCTGGCAGGAATCTGTTTCTGAGATGGGATACCCTCAGTCTGATGTCCTGTCTGGGGGTGGTTACTAGCTGCCTGCCTGGTCTAGAACGGTCCCTGACAGTGCCTGTCTGTTGGTAGCATGTCTGTAGCCTAGATATAGTTGAGACATGGCAACGAAGTCGTCTCGCTACCTCTCTTGTAGTGGCACCAACAGCCGTCATCCCAATAGCCTGATTTCGTACATGTTCAGCTAAACGTAGCATAATGATTTGAGAATAAAATCAAATCATGTTGTGTTTTTATACCATACCGATGTTAGCGCTTTTAAGATAAATAAAAATAAACTTGCATATGTCGTGATTATTCCAAATCTCGTGCAAAATGTGTTTTCAGTGTTTCAGGTAGTGTAACTCTTGTGTAATTATAAATTGTTAAATTTTAACAATAGGCACAAAGAAATATGTATACTTTCCTAAAATACAATGTTTGTTTGAACGAAAGCCGCGTAGATAAAAAATATATGAAAGTCAAAAATGTTGCGTTTTCAAATGTACTAAGTGTACGTGTGTAGCCGTATTGAGTGTGTGTTTGTGTGTATGTGACCAACGTATTGGCATTACCAGTCAACGACAAATTATGCCAACCGTGTTAGGTCACTTTATAGCAACCGGGCACGGCGGTGTTGTCACCAAGGGAGCGGCTATTTTCTCTCCCCAGATTCGTACTCGGGGTGTGGACTGTAGACAAAAGGTTTGCTCAATAAATTTTGTTTTATGCAAAGTAATACGATAAAAGTAGATAACAATGTCGAACAGGAAATGTAGAATTCAAGGACCAGTCAACCAGAGGCACGCATATATACAAACAACAATTACAAAGATGATAAAAAGGCAAGATATAACATCACAAACATAAAAGGCTTGACAACAGGGCTACAGCCTGGGAACAGTCAGTGGCAACAAGAGACGCTGGGGTTTAAACTAGGTTCTAGGGTGCACTAAACCTCAATCATACCCCATTGTCATCCCAATTAAACGGGACAGTGTAAATAAAGATACACCGGCAGTTAAATGAACTACTATTTAACTGCTAATACGCTAAAGTTAAAATCGATAGAAGACTAGTATTCCTGGATAAAGTCTTAAACCTTAATAGCCCCTAAACCTCAACAGGAAAATCTGACGAGGTTTTCTCCTGTAAATTATAGTGACAGGAACATCTGACGATGTTTTCTCCTGTATATTCATAAACTCCTGACGCGGTTTGCCCAGCTAAGCCATACGCATATTAATTAAAATACAGAGCCATTTCTGTCAGGTCTACATGCCACAGTACTGCCATTTTGATAACATTACGCTCTGGACAAGGTCGTTTACCTCTGCCACTGTGACGTTACTCCATTACTCGTCTGCTGCATGTAACACACAGTGCAGGTCGAAACGATTGTCGAGAAGAGGTAGATATAACGAATTTAACACGATTATGCCTGGGAAGAAAACGATGTACATATAGCCTGATTATGAATGCGTAAAACATTCTCTTTCTAATGACACGTTAAATTATTTTACCAACAGGGTATTAATATTAATATGCATTTTTGGTAATTACCTTTTGTTGTTTTTATATCAAATTACAACACTCTCAGGGATTAAAAAATATCACTGCTCGATCAGGCTTGGCTTTGCCAATGTCACATAAGATATACTGTATTATATTTATAGATGCTTGATTCAGATTACAGGGACAATTTTCTACGTGTGAAAATTGGTTCACTACTGTCCTTGTTCCGTTTGAAAAACGGACATGCGCAGTGCATAGCTTCCTTTCGCATCTCTACTCCAAAAATGAGCGGTAATAACTGCCCACTGTGATAGTACAAAATAATTCAAACATAATGGAAGGTGTCAGACCAGTCAGGAAGTACTTCCGGGTCATAGTGTGCTAAAATATGTCCAAAGTTAAAACCTAACCTTATGTTAAAGTATTATGCCTGTTGTCATGAAAAGTAAGTATCATTCGCAACATCTCGTTTACTGCTTCGCAGCATTACTCGAGTGTAATACACAGGTTTCCATATTCGTTACGTTATCGCGCCTTAGATTCCCGCCAAAACAATTTTTTATTCAAAATCAAAGTTATCATCCAAATATTGCAATGTTATTCAGCCGATTGCTCCATCAATAGTTTATTTATATGAAAGCAGTGATAAAACCTTCATCTGCATTGTAAAAAACAAACACTCAACGCAAATTATACATCAACACGTGTGGCTAGCGGCCATTGTTTACATATCAACAGTGCACTATTTTCTGTGCCGTTGCTTTCCGGCTAACAGAATGTCAATATTTTGAAGTAAATAAGTATGTTACTGTGCTTGTCCGGATTATTTCTTTGGAGAATTTGCACAGAGGTTAGGTAGAGATGTGGTTTTGACAGATGTTTATTTCAAAATACGCATAGTGTGAATGAATGAAGTGAAAAACTGATTCGGTGTTTTATTCCAGATATGGGACCGTTTGCGAGCCAAATGTGATTAATTCACAGAATTAAAGTGTATTTAAGCGAGCGAATGTAACAGTTGTGGAACTTGTGAATCATCTCCAAATATAGCCTATTTCGCATAGTGTTCAACTGCTGATTTTCACCGGTCTGACACCAGAAGAAAGACATATCATATCAAAACAATACGCATAACGATCAGTTGCCTTAAGGTTATTCAAACTGGAGAAATCAATATAGCTGCCAAAATATCCAAATTTCACTTTTTGTTAAATTTAAAGTGTTTCAACATGTTTTTCAACTGGGTCATTGCCCAACTAGTACATGGCATTGCTAAGTCATTTTTGACAGTGAAAAATAAAAAATAAAAATTTAAGTAGAAAAGTAAGAACAGAATAGTAAGGCGAAATATAGGCATATTTCTGCATGAAAATTAGACAAACGAAGGTGTAAATTGACGAATTAGTTTGAAAAATATCTTAACATAAACACAGACCGCGTGAAAGACTAATTTATATGCGTGTAAAACACTCAAAAAAGGAAATTTTTGAAAAACTCACATGGTTAGTGCCTCCTATCCACGATATCATTATTTCCATGAAAAAATGACAGAAAAACGTTTAATTTGAAGGCCTGTATGTAATGAACCGATAGGATATCAAAATTCAAAATTGTGGCATTTCATTGTGGCACATGTTAACTTTAGCAACATACCTTTTGATCATCGTTAAATGAGTGAAAACATCTTCAAAATAACGTTTTCTATTGTTTTCCTCTCTTGAACAATTTTTTTCAAAATGACCGAAGGACATCCTATATATATTCGTACGCCAACATCTGCCAACCATTGAAACGTCGATTAAACTTCAACGTCTAAACATTATTTTCATTTTAATATAATATTAAGTGATTAGGTTTGACTTTGCAATGCATTATTATGTTATTGCAACATGTATCACTCATTTGTTTTGATATGATGTGAAATTCTTTTCTTCCATTACTTCAGTTAATATTTTCATATATATGGGTTGGAATTCTACGTTACATTATACTTTAATAACTGTATTATTTATGCAGTGCTTATTTACTTTTTTTCAAATAACTAACATTTAACAATTTAACACCTAACAATACACACAATGATGACAAGACAGTGACGGTACACCATACCTGATTACAGGACCTACTGTTAACCTATGTAATTATTGGATTTTATACATGGGGATTATATACACTTTGGAAATAGACATGTGGCAGTAAATACAAAAAGTTACATAGTCTTCGCCCTACATGGAACTTTAATGAACACTTTCAGCGATTTCTTTTTTTTAATTTGTGGAAAGGGAAAGTTGACTTACTCGCATAAAAATTTCCTATTTTCAAGGTGAGTGTACAACAAATTCTAAATGTTGTTGTTGTTTTCATTCTAAATCCAATGCTGTAATATGGAAACATTCATATTTATGGTTTTGTATAACTAAAGACAGTATTTCAACCCTTTAATACATGAAATAGCATTCGAGTTTTCAGGGTCATTCTTTTCATTTTTACATGGAAGCCATGTTGGATATACATAAAGCGCAATAGCGATACATGTCAAATAATTACACATGTTAAATATTCGTATATGAATTAAACATAAGGTTTTGGTATTTAATGCACAAGGGTAATTATGGTAAATTGGGTCAATATATTCACAAGGGTCTTGAACGTTCTTTATTTAGAGCCACCCCAATCCCCATATGATTAATATATTTAAATGGGTCCGGAAACAGTTTTATATTGTGTTAGGTACCGACCATTTTGATTTCTGGGGGAGGCCTGGGATTTTTTCTGAAAAAAATATTCTGGCCCTTGAATTGCTGAAAAAAAATATCCTGGCTCTGACTTGTAGGAAAAAAAATAAACAGTCCCTCAAATTGTTGGAAAAAAATAACCTAGCCTTCTCTCACATTCTTGGAAAAAAATAATCTGGCTGCAAGTCCTATTAGAGGAAACAAATAATCTGTCTCCCTCTTCAGTCTATGATATATGTAGATCAACTTCATCAGCCACTGGATTCAACACGGAAATGTTTAACCACAATCTGGCTACATCCACAACTTCTGCTCAGAGGTTTATCGAATTTCCAGTTGAAATGAGTTGTAGAAGACAGTGATAGTATTCATGGTAACCGTTGTAATAAATGTGATATACATAGATCATGGTAGTAATACATGTGGTATACATTAGTCATGGCAGTTATAAATGTGATATACACTGGCAATGGTGGTAATAAATGTGTTGTATAAAGTGTTATAAAGTGATCATGGGAGTAATTTGGTATACATTGATCATGGTAGTAATGAACATGATATTCATATAAAGTCATGGTTATAATTAATGTGGTATACATAAGTCATGGTTGTAAGTCATTATTTTTTGATAATTCGTTTTATGAACCCTCCTACGACAAAACAAAATTAGGTATTTTATTTTTCCATAGGGAATTTGATAGTTTCTTTTTTTCCCTTCCTCCTAATGCTATTCTCTGTCTTGATGGTTCTTAATAAAACAAATAATAAAAAATAATGGCCTGAATGTGATATACATTGGTCATGTTAGTATGTAAATATTGTAATCCTGTGATGGTGACAGTGAATATTTGTCAACCTTCTAAGGCTATTTATTTTATTATATTTAAAAATATGTTTGAAAAAGATATTTGGCTCTGCTAAATATTCCTTTGAAATAAATTATGAGAAAACATGGTTATTTCTCTCTGTTCAAAATCACTATTCTCAGCACCTAGAAAACATTTTTTGGCGGATAGTTTTTCGTGTTCTTTCGGAATCTTCAGCTTTGAACTCACGAGTAAACTTCAAATCATCTTCAGAAAGTTGTGCAAACTGTGTCAGCCAGTTTAGTAAATGTTTACTGATGTTCGTATACATACACTTTTCAGCGTAGGACATCCCAATATATAATTATGCCCCACTTCCCGAAGTGGGGGCATATTGCTTTGCACATGTCGGTCTGTCGGTCTGTCTGTCTGTCGGTCGGTCCATCCAGAAATCTTCTTGTCTTTGCGAGAACTCAAGAACGGCTGAACTACAAACTCGATACTTGGCAGGAATGTTTGTGTCTTGGTCTAGTAGTGAACCTCCCCTTTTGGGTAGATTCACATAAGAAATGAGGTTGCCATGGTAACACAACATATAAAAAAATGTAAAAATAGTTTTGTCTTTGCGATAACTCAAGAATGGCTGGCACTACAAACTCGAAACTTGGCAGGAATGTTTGTGTTATAGTCTAGTTGTGCACCTTTCTTTTTGGATAGATTCGCATAAGAAATGTGGTTGCCATGGTAACAAAACATGTAAAAAACACTAAAAATCGCCTGTCTTCGCGCTAACTCAAGAACAGCTTAAACTACATACTCGAAACTTGGCATGAATGTTTGTGTCATGGTGTAGTTGTGCACCTCCCCTTTTGGGTAGATTTGCATAGATATGTGGTTGCCATGGTAACAAAACTTGTAATAAATCACTGAAAATCGCTTGTCTTCGCGATAACTCAAGAACAGCTGGAACTACAAATCTAAGACTCGGCAGGAATGTTTGTCTATATGGTCTAGTTGTGCACCTCACCTTTTGGGTAGATTCGCATAAGAAATGTGGTTGCCATGGTAACAAAACTTGTAAAAAATCACTAAAAACCGCTTGTCTTCGTGATAACTCAAGAACAGCTGGCACTACAAATGCCACACTTGGCAAGAATGTTTTTCTCATAGTGTAGTTATGCACCTCCCCTTTTGGGTAGATTCCCTTAAGAAATGTGGTTGCCATTTTTAAAAAAATAATCACTAAAAATGCTTGTTATTTTTTAAAACTATTTTTTTTATCATAGGAAACCTTGGCTTATCATGCTTATGGGTTCAATTTTTTTAAATATTTTTTTTTATTTTATTTTTTTTTTGATTTTAAATCTTCTTTTTTTTAAATTTTTATGGTTTTTTTTTTTAAAAAATTTACATTATTTTGATGAAGAATATGCAAATTAAGCAACCCATGTGAAAGCTAAATGTAAAATACCTACATATATAAGGATAACTGCCAATGATACACTATGTATATGTAAAAACTCATTAAAAATTGCTTGGCTTCCATAACTCAAAAATAGCTGGCACTCAAAACTTGGCAGTAATGTTTGTGTCATGGTTGTTGAAGGGGGGCATATATGTTTTACAAACATCTCTTGTTATGAACTGGCTTTGACTTCACAATCATAAGACAGTAATTACACTGGGTGACATTACACAAAAAGACTATATCATTCAGTGACTCACTCCATGGAGACATTACAAGCGATATTAGATATTACAAAAATGGGAAAAAACATGAGGTTTATTATTAATAAATATGGTATCAGTGGTCATGGCAGCAATAAATGTAGTATGCATAGCTCATGGTAGTAATAAATGGGGTATTCAGTGGTCATGGTAGTAATGAATGGGATATTCAGTGGTCATGGTAGTAAAAATGTGGTATTTAGTCTTAGTAGTCATGATAGTACTAAATGTGATATACAGTGGTCATGGTAGTAATACTTGCAATATACAGTGGTCATGGTAGTAGAAAATGAGGTAAAGAGTAGCCATGATAGTTATACATGTGATGTACTTTGGACATGTTAGTAATCAGTGTGGTATGCAGTCATGGTAGTATTACAATACAAGGGTCCTGATACTTGTTCGATGGACTTTATGAATATCAACCAGAAGCATGTGGACTTAAGAAGCAGCTTCAGCCATATGCAATGCCAGGTTATAGACAAAGCTATGCGCAATATGCCAGTGTTAATAAGAATGGTATGGAATATGGTAGTCATTGCCCAGTACAAAACGACCCCCTACAACACCAAACAAAACATCCAATCAATTCATAATTTAGAAGAGCAAAAGGGGGCTCACATAGAAAGCAGACAAGTACAAGCATAACTAAATATTAACACCAGCATATGAAGTTCTATCCACCAAATACGGAAAGATCCATATTAAACAAAAGAGCTGTCGAAAGGACAGCATTCTCCACTATTCAAAGTCAATTTTAAACAAGGCCACTGACACTTCTGTCTCACCAACCATGGTGCCAGTTCATTCACAAGGTCAAGTCTTGATTGTGGAGGTTAATAAGTGGTGACTGCGGTGAGGGTGTAGGGGTGCGGGGAGGGAGTGATCAGTTAACATATATACCGAATATTGAAGCAAGACCTTCAGTACCCCAGAAAGAATATGAACTGAATAGGGAATAAAAACAGAAATAATACAATATTTTCAATGGGAGAGTCTAAGGTGGAGTGTGTGGTGGAGTGGGATTGAGTGGAGGGTGTTGGGGAGGGGCTGGAAGAGAACAGGATGGATGCAAACACGATAACTGAAGAGAATCCAACAGGAATATCTGGGATGATGGTGTTGGTGGTGTAGGAGTGGGAAAGGTGTGGGGTTTATGGGGTTAATGACATTTAAAGGCTTGCCATTGTTATTGGATGTATGCAGTGAGTTTCATTGAAATATATGAAGGTGCTTAAAATACTTTAACTGAAACTCTAAGTTGAAAAAGAAAATATCATCTGGCTAAAATGAAATAAAATGTTATGAAACATGTGTCTGTAAGTGATGACACTTGTCTAGCTCGTTTGGCAGAGATATATTGCTAATGGGTATTGAAATAAATGGACTTGCCAACGAATAAAATAAAAGCAATTCTAAGTCAAAAATAGGCTACACAATGTCTAAAATACAACACAGAAAATATTTATCCAGGAAAAGGGCCATAATTTTTCTAAAATGCAATACAGAGTTATGGAACATGTGTCTGCTAGCATTCAAGTTTTACTGAAGTTGTAGTAATAATTAACAATAACCTATTGACATAAAGCACTTGCCTAAAAATTTAACCAGAATTTTGAAGTCGAAAAAAGAACATAACTTTGCATAAATGCAATACAGAGTTAATATGGAACATGTGTCTACTAGTGCCTTTGATATTCCAAGCTATTACTGAAGTTTTGTTGATGTACGACTTTCAGTTGTTAAAATATATGGACTTGTCAAAAAAGAACATAAACCAGAAATTCAAAGTAATAAAAAAGTCATGCTTTTGCTTAAATGCCATACAGAGTTATGGAACATGTGTCTACCAGTGTCCTTGATGGTACTAATGGCATATTTCAAGTTTCACTGACCAGTGGTTGCATAAATAATAGGACTTGACCAACAACTGAAAACCAACCTCGACGCAGACGTTGAGTAGACCTACAACAGCTCTTCTTATTCTACGAATAGTAAAACTTTTTGTCTAAACTGCAACAAAGTAGACACATACAACCACTTCTTCATTGAGTGCAACGCTCTACAGTCCTTTTGGAAACACATACAAGTCATATTTAATCAATGCGGATACGAAAAAAACATGGCACAGCTTAAATACATCATATTAGGCTACAAAATAAATCAGGAAAGTTACAGTGAGGTAACTAAAGTCATGGCTTTAATAGGATTTTGCATTTACAAGTCCTACCTCAACTGTGAAAATAAACATGACTCGTCTGATATTTTAAGAATATTCAGATATGAAATAAGCATAAAACATGCATACTTAAAACATATAAACAGACAACAGAACATCATAGAAAGGTTTAACAATTTGCTTTAGTATTTACTTACCGAACACCAATAATAGTGTCATAAGTCATAAGTTAATCTTTTTGAATTCACTATATACAGAGAGAGACGTTAATCCTTTGAAATACACTATATAACAAGACTAGTTTTTGCTTTGAAAAAATCAACAGGTTTGTTTTTGGTGCAAGACACGTGCCATTCGTGTCTTAATACAAAGCTTTCACGTGCTAGACCATCGTGACCCATATATGCCGATAATAAAAACCTAGCAAAATACAGCAAAGGGGCGCACACAGGTTTATAATATAAACAAGGTGACCAGTCTGACTTTTCAGTTTGCTAAATCCATATAAAGGTAATGGGGAGGTTATCAGCATTCCTTACACAACTTGCTGATCTCATCTTAAAGAAAATGAAAGAAAGAAAGAAAGCAGAAAGAAAGAAAGCAGAAAGAAAGACAAACTGATAGATAGATAAATGCAAGTTGATATGTATGCAACATGTTGTTATATATATGTTTGAAACATCATTGATTGTATTGTATCGTGTATATAATTGAATAAAGTTTTATATAAAAAAAAAAATAAAAAAAAAAGTAAAACTTAAAAAAATATTCTGGCTTTCAAGTTGACGAAGAAACAATCTGGCCAGTGTATTAGGCGAAATAAAAATCCCGACTTTAAAGAAATGGAAAAAAAATATTCCGGCTCAAAGTAAAATGGTCGTTCCCTTACCTCACATGGTTTCAAGTCCTGTGCTGAAAGTTCGGCAAGTTGTATCTTCTCAATCACGTATCACACTAGCAGCTGAATAATTTATCTACACAACGATATCAACTGTACTATGCATTTGTGTCCAGTATTTGTTACACAACATGTATTTGAAGTCTAAAAACACAGTCAGTTTAAAATCCGCCATTTTTGATTATTTTTTATACATCACAGATGTAAATTCCACTGACATAATGTATTGATCACTCTGTTTTGAAAACGCCAGTCGCCACGCACGTTTCAGGACTGATCTGTAATAAAACAACTTGCTCATGTATTTTTTCTAAATATCCAGTCTCAAATCCCGATTTGAACTACACAAATGATAATCGGCATCTGCCTAAGCCATGTCCAACACAAACACATTCAGATCGGCCATTAAGAAAATCCCAGATACGTAAAACGCTGATTGGCTGAAATTGAGACCAGCAAGGTCATGGTTAATTTGTTTAATAGTGAATAATTGTTTTGTATGCCAGGTTGTAACATATTATTTGTGTTATGTATTAGTAGTGTTACTGTTGGTATTAGAAGGCTTCATGGAAGATAAATGTTATGCAATGTTTTGTATAATCTTAATGAGTTGTACCTTGATGAAATAAATAATTGATTATTATTATTATTGGCCCAGTTGTTCAAAGATCGGTTAACTTAACCGTCAAAATTTCACATCTTCGAGTATAAACTCGACACTATGCTTCCCACAGTCTGTCTAATCGATAACTGAGTCATACATACACACACAGCGTGCTGTACTCAGCAGTACCAAGTAATGTTAAAAATAGACCATGCTATGATAATGATGTAACATATGTGTTCACTTCTATTTATAATATAAACTGCTCCACGGCGCATGTCTCGTTCACTCAAACAAGCGACCGTCACAGGCCGATTTTTGAAACGGTGAATTTGATAGTGCATAAAGCGCATTTCAATTGCGATCATGGCCAAGCGCCTGATCTACGTTCTATAAATAGATATAGAAGGTTGAGTTCTCCCTCAATATTGATTACACAATGCAGGCGCGTCACTCAATCAAAAAACTACCTAAGGCAAAAAAAAATACCTGTGATTCCGGTGGCCCGACCGACCCTATTTTAAAGGGGCCGACCCTAAAACTTTTCATGAAAAATTAAATAAAAAAAAAAAAAATAATGATAATAATTAAAATTTGTTCCGAACAATGATTTATCACAATATATCGAGGTAAACTGACATCACAGAGAAACATTCAGTTGTATCATCAACTTGTATGGAGTTTATGAGATAAATACATGTAGAAGCTCACAATATCTTGCTCAAAAAAAAAAAAGAAAAAAAAAATGCCTACCTACGACCCTAATTTTTTAGAGCATGCAATATGAAACACACCTATTTTTTTTTTGGCCTAAGGGTTATTCTGTAGATATACTAGAGGTGAACGCTTTATGTAGGTGTGAGGCGGAGGTAAGAAAGGGATTTGCAGAGGATTAAGGGAGGTATTTTGTAGATTGTCCATGTTGCAGAATCTGAAGAAAAACGCTTTTTCATTATTTGTATTGTTTAAATCCAGGGGTGTATTCTGGGCTAAAATATAAATAATTAATGTAATCGGAATAGGATGTGTGTGTGTGTGCGAGTGGGGAGGGCGGGGGGTGGGGTGGGGAGTGGGGTACGTATAATTAGATATATACTATCTGGAATATCCCATTCCTGCCTATTGTTCAATAAGGGAATATTCAACAATTAAGGGTCTAAAAAACTAAAACAAAAATTGCATAGTGTGTGCTCAAGTTGCTAAGTAGCCAATAAAGATATACATTCGTCAAGAAATGCATCAAAGAAAAGAGCGTAACTACCTGTATCTTTGGTGAAAATTCATATAGGGCACCTGTATGTATGTAGAGCATGCGTACACATTGAGGGAAAAAATGATATACTAGTAACGTCTTTTTTATTATTTATTTTTTCCATATCAGGCTAATTTTTCAACATTTTAGCGTCAAAACAGACCTGTAATTTATACAGTTATTTGGGCAATGGTCTCTCAGTTTTATCTACACGCATATAAAAAAATAAATAACAAACTTTAATTTAAATGGCGCATAATATATATAAAGGTCTGCATTCTATCGAGTTTGCGGGGGCTTTTTTTTTAGGAATAAACATTTAGGCGAAACGTTATTCTGAGTGTTATTACACCCATCACAACCCTACTACCTTCCCCACCCTTTCCATTTTTGTGCACTTTTAGATTTTTTAGAATGTTCGTACCTGTTCGTGAAAATGTTGTAGGATATTAGTAATAAATGGGTGGATGCACACAAAAGCAAATATGCACTTATAATAACTTATTTCACCCACCCACCTGGGTGGCGATGGGACAGCAACGGGAGTACCCAGAGAAATAAAAAAATGTTTAATTCCTAACCTAGGAGCAACATTTTACAGGGTAGTCCCATTTTTGGTATTATACTAATCCGAGCCTTCTCTGACCTTACCAGCCCTTTTTACGATTTTGATATTTCATCTGCACCAGCCAGATGAAATATCGTAATCGCCACACACAGAAATAAATAAAATAAAAAGGGCTTTTGGGATCAGAGAAGGCTCGGATTAGTATTATACCGGGTTCTGTCTTAAGTCAGTACCCCCAGTGTCAACAGTATTGGTCTAACTGCGCTCTTCACGCAATATTCCTTCCCACCTTTTACTGGTAAACAGTAACAAGAAACTGCAAAACCAGCAACAACTATTTTTATTCAAATTGTACAATGAAAAATATTTACTTGCAGAATACACATAAATTAAGATCCCGTATTTCTTTCAAATCCGATTTTAGAATAAAGTCCAAATAATATTGGAAAATGTCCATTTAATTTAAATTGTATAATGTCCCTTTAATCCAATTTTATTTTAAATCATGTCGACATCATCATTATAAACACTCATAAGTAACACCACCCAGTAAGGAATGAAACATTTTTGAAAGGTGATGTTGGGGAAGTGGAGGTGTATTTACTATTAGGCCATATAGGCCCGGGTCTATACATCAATTTGAAAAATGAAAAAAAATAATAATGAAGAAAAACTGTCCAAAAATGCTATAAAAACTGAAGCCAGAGCGGGTTGGGGGTCAACATTTGTTTATTTTATTTCAGTGCAAGTAATTCACTTTTGTGAATTGTTAATTCTCAAAAATTATTTCTTCAAATACCACACAAGTTCTCTGTCAGATATAGCCAAAACGCACCATTGCATACCCAAGTTAAAAAAAACCAAACCGGACCACACGCCCCTCTCCCGCTCTTGTCAAGACATGTTGAGTTCGTGGTTTGATGAAAAGCTTTCCTAGGGTAGTGTTTGTTTCTGTAAGCCTAGGATATTTTTGAGGAAAAAAACGTAAGGGGTATTTTTTTACTTTGTCTAAATCCAGAGTGGGTGGAGGTGGGGTGGGTGTGTATTTTGGACTAGAACAGCCATTTCCTTTCAAACAGGAGTTAATTTCTGTCAAATCCTCGGTGTTACTCCGGCCACCCCCACCCCCCCTCGCTAATCCGAGCACAGAACCAGCCCTTTTTACCCCCCGACCCCCACCCCTCGCTAATCCGAGCAGAGAACCAGCCCTTTTTAGGATTTTGATATTTCATCTGGCTGTGTAAAATGTCACAAAAAGAAAAGATAAAAAGAAAAGAAAAAAAAGAAAAGAAAAAAAGGCTTTTAGGGTCAGAGAAGGCTCGGAATACCCCATCGCAACCCCTCATACTAAAAGTAAAAACCCTCGTATCCATTATATGTCATTCAAACAGGGTAATACAGTAATACAGTTACATTCCATTTTCTTTTTATAATCAATTACACTTCAAAATAAATCAAACTTAGTTTTTGATGTATCAGCTTCAACAGATTCAATCTCAAATAAATTACGCATACACAATTGCAATACACAATCTATTAATAGACGAAAACAAATTGGATGACGGGTCTCGTGTAGTGACTACTGACAGTCGTCTATTTTAATGATGGCTGTGGAGCAGTCTATTTATAATACAGTGTGTATAAATAATGTCGTAGGGAAAAAAACAATATGCTAGTGTCTCCAAATGAAGAATAATTCGGATGCCTTACTTTGCAGTGCAGTTATATTTTATACTGTACACTGTTTGCTTCGAGTATTAATCAGAAGCTAGACACATTTGATACAAGTACAATATTGCTGCATTTTGCAGCAAAGGAAGATGTTCACATTTTCTTAGTATCGAGTGTAGAGTAGAGAAAATCGAGTTACGAGTAGAAAATATCGAGTTTGGGGAATATCGAGTTTCGAGTAGAAAAAATCGAGTTTCGAGTGGATAATAGAGAGGTTGAGAAACTAAACGCGTACGTGAACCTGTACCGGTAGACGACGATACGTCATCAAATGACGTCATAAATGCCGAACTATGTCACTAGCTACCAGTTGTTCTACAAGTTTATAACGGGTAAGTAGCCATTTTCCCGTACAGTGAAAAACGGGTAACTTTGTAATCAAATTTAGCTATGACTGTTTGTTGGATTTAAATAGTGAACACTTGCCCGGGTACCTTAAGCATCCGTGCAAGCATTCATGCACATTTTACCGCATTTCTTTATATTTTTATATTGATTTGAACTGTTTTTGATAAGTGGGTTACCTGTTTACAAATATATAACGATCGAACATGTGTATGTTATATTTAGGACTAATTATGTCTTCAAAATATTTATTTGTGAGCAATTTCATAACGAATGTAGACTTATATTTTGACAATAGTCATTTTGTCTCTAGTGGTGCCGTGGTTTGATTGATTGATTGATTGATTGACTGACTGATTGATGGATGGGTTGTGGGTGAGTGAACAGTTGAATGGGTTGTGGGTGGGTGAATAGATGGATGGGCGACTTGATGAGTTGTGGGTGAGTGCATAGATGAATGGGTGGGTGAATAGATGGATGTGTTGTGGGTCGGTGAATATATGAATGGGTTGTGGATGGGTGAATAGATGTATGGGTTGTGGGTGGGTGAATAGATGAATGGGTTGTGGGTGGGTGAATAGATGGATGTGTTGTGGGTGGGTGAATGGGTTGTGGATGGGTGAATAGATGTATGGGTTGTGGGTGGGTGAATAGATGAATGGGATGTGGGTGGGTGAATAGATGGATGTGTTGTGGGTGGGTGAATAGATGAATGTGTTGGGGGTGGGTGAATAGATGAATGGGTTGTGGGTGGGTGAATAGATGGATGAGTGATTTGATGAGTTGTGGGTGGGTGCATAGATGAATGGGTGGGTGAATAGATGGATGTGTTGTGGGTGGGTTAATATATGAATGAGTTGCGGATGGGTGAATAGATGTATGGTTTGTGGGTGGGTGAATAGATGAATGGGTTGTGGATGGGCGAAAGATGGTTGGGTTATCGGTGGGGGAATAGATGGAAGTGTTGTGGGTGGGTGAATAGATAAATGGGTTGTGGTTGGGTGAATAGATGAATGTGTTGTGGGTGGGTGAATAGATGAATGTATTGTGGGTGAATAGATGGATGTGTTGTGGGTGGGTGAATAGATGAATGTATTGTGGGTGAATAGATGGATGTGATGTGGGTGGGTGAATAGATGAATGTGTTGTGGGTGGGTGAATAGATGAATGGGTTGTTGGTGGGTGAATAGATGGATGTGTTGTGGGTGGGTGAATAGATGTATGGTTTGTGGGTGGGTGAATAGATGAATGGGTTGTGGATGGGTGAAAGATGGTTTGGTTATCGGTGGGTGAATAGATGGATGTGTTGTGGGTGGGTGAATAGATGAATGTGTTGTGGGTGGGTGAATAGATGAATGGTTTGTGGGTGGGTGAATAGATGAATGGGTTGTGGGTGGGTGAATAGATGAATGAGTTGTGGATGGGTGAAAGATGGTTGGGTTATCGGTGGGTGAATAGATGAATGGGTTGTGGGTGGGTGCATAGATTGATGTGTTGTGGGTGGGTGAATAGATGGATGTGTTGTGGGTGGGTGAATAGATGAATGTGTTGTGGGTGGGTGAATTGATGGATGTGTTGTGGGTGGGTGAATAGATGGATGTGTTGTGGGTGGGTGAATAGATGAATGGGTTGTGGGTGGGTGCATAGATGGATGTGTTGTGGGTGGGTTAATAGATGGATGTGTTGTGGGTGGGTGAATAGATGAATGTGTTGTGGGTGGGTGAATAGATGGATGTGTTGTGGGTGGGTGAATAGATGGATGTGTTGTGGGTGGGTGAATAGATGGATGTGTTGTGGGTGGGTGAATAGAAGAATAGGTTGTGGGTGGGTGAATAGATGGATGTGTTGTGGGTGGGTGAATAGATGGATGTGTTGTGGGTGGGTGAATAGATGAATGGGTTGTGGATGGATGGATGGATGGATGGATGGATGGATGGACACATTTCTAGTTTTAGTTTATGTATTAGGGTTTATACGTTTACAGAAGCGTGTTTTCTTCCACAGACAATGGACAAGAAGAAAATGATACGATTTTCCCCAACCGTATATAGAGCCCAAGAAGTGGGCCGTCATAGGCGAAAAACTCTCAGACGGGGACTTCAGGGTGGAAGCCCGAAGAGCCAGGGAGAGGACAGCACTACTGTTGATTACTTTCAGAAAAGAAGAGGCCGCCTCGCAGAAGCAGTAACTTTTGTTTGAAACATCATATGTTAATGGCAGAGTTCTTTAAAGAAAGTAGCTTACTCCATCCTGCGATCGAATCCGCAACCTACGAACCTTGCCCACTAGACCACCACGTCATTGTGTACTTTGATGAAAGGTTTACTTTTGTTTGTGTATAATGAAAGTGTATTTTTGTTCAAACAGATCTGGGGTGGATGAAGATGTTGATGAGAGAGTAGTCCTTCTCCAGGAAATACGTGAATTGGCTGACGAGGCCCAAAGAGACAACGAAAGGAAACAACAGACGGACAAACAAGAAAAACAAAATGAGGAATCGGTGGCCCAGGCTATAAGAAAAAGTGCTCGTTACAAGCCCCGAATTCACCTACAATTTTTGAGAAAATTCTTAAGACTTTGAGTTGAAGAATGGAAATGTCTATCACAATTATTTCAGTCATTCTGAAAGATGAATATTCAAAACAAATTGTATTTTGTCAGGATTGTGTATACCGGTATTAATTTACTTTCATATTTTCAATAAACAAAAATATTTTTAAGGCCTTTTTCAAAAAAATATTCTTTAGTGCAAGTCTAAGAATTTTCTCAAGAATGGTTGATGAATTCATGGCCAGGTCTGTGTTACTGGCAGTTCGGTTACAAACAAGTATACCAATGATACCAACAACAACGCATCTTGTTTTTATCATACGATCGTCAGTACGTTGGCGCATTGCACAATATGTCATAGTCTTGTGACGAAAATGTATTCAAACTGTAATTAGAAATAACACCAATGTATGTATGAGGGCTTTATATATTTAAATGTAACTACTTATCTTTCAATCAGCTGTGTTTGGGATCAGTTCAGATGAAAGATGGCATTTTCTTTCTTTGATACTTGCTGGCGTGGCGCAGTCGGAAGCGCGGCGGATTTGTAACCGGAGGGTTCAATCCTCCCTGGTGCCAATGAGTTTCGTCGGTGTGTTCTTGGGCAAGACACTTTCCCTTAGCCTTGTCCGTCGGATGGGGACGTAAACCGGATGGTCCCGTCTATCCCCCGAGCACGTTAAAGAACCATTATAATCTATTCGATAATAAGAGTAGGGCAGGTTCCCGGATTCCTATGTATCCTCCCCCTCTCTCTGGGGCGGCTCTAAATAACCTATACTCTGTTGATGAGTCGTTAAACAACATTCAATTCAATTCTTTGGTACTGATATTTTATTGATACTGGTAGTTTGCCGGTGGTGATATTTCACAGGTACTGATATTTCACTGGTATAACAATGTTGTTTACCTAAACTGATCTGTTTCCATGTTTTATATTTCAGACGACGAGAAACCCCCTAAAACTAAGAAAACAACGGTGATGACGTACTTGCGCGATAAACAGGAGAAGGAGTTTGATCGGAAAAATCGGGAATTAGAACTACGGAAAGAGGAGACCAAATTACAACGGGACAGATTTGAGCTGGAGAAAGAAGAAAGAAAACAATCTTTACAAATTCAATCGTCTCAAAACGACATTCTTTCCAGACTTCTAAACAAAATTGCATAAAACTGTGATTGGGACAAGCAATGACTTATTCCATATAAATGTGCACCAACAACTCCCAATAATTTTATTTTATTTCTTGATTGTTTTTGTAGATTTTTCATTTGAAATTGAAAGAATAGACACAAAATAAAAGAAATATGTATAAACAAAAATTATAACTAAAATATTAAGTACTTTATTGACATTTTAAAAATCATGCTGCTAATGTCACATTTTGACGGAAACCATATGTATTACACTAACGACCATACATGTTTTGATTGATTGAGATTAAATAAAGTTTTCAAGAACATGTATTAATTTCTTTAAAGTCCATTCAGATAGTCATGCAGTGTTGGAGGTTCAAGCTGAAAGAACTCTCCCGTTTCGCTTCCGTAGAGGCATGTGTGGCAGTTCGTCATCAGGGTTGCTACTTCAAAATATTTTCCAACCGGTTGGAGATAGAGTTTTTGATTTTTCTTAAAGTCTACGAACGCAAAATTTGTCAGGATTTTTCCAAAACACCATTCAACGGTAACTCTGACAGCAGACATACGTTTATTAAACTCTTGTTGGTCTGCTGTTAAAGCTGCGCCACGATATGGTGCCAGTAAATGTGGTCTAAGGGGATAAGCCGGATCTCCATATAGAGTGTATATAGAACCGTCTGGCTGTGTCATGTAGTCCTGTAATTGGTCAAGCAGCCCGCTTTCTCTAAGCATTCCTGCGTCATGTCTCTTCCCTTCAATGGGTCCGAATAAGTTTGCAATTAGACCGTTGGGAGTACTGACGGATTGAAACTTCAAAGCATGAACACGTTTGTGTCCATTGTACACCATCGGTGAACAAAGTCGAGCATGCCATTAAATATATAAGAGATCTCACTCTTTGATCTGTGAAATACATGAGTCAAATCGCCCAACCTGTTTGGATACGCCAAACGCCGCAGAAGAATACACAGGGCTTCGTCACCACCAACTTTGGTTCCATTACCAGCTTTAAACATGTCTGGAACTCGCAGTTCATACCGCAGAGGGGAAATATGACATTTTTCAAATCGAAACAATGACCTACACTGTTCTTCTGTGTAACGATCAAGACTGAAATCTTTAGCGTAATCCACACTCTCGTTAAGTTGGTACAACAATAAATTATCCTCCTCCTCTGCAAGAGCACATGCACGTATGGACGCCATTTTCTGACAAGGCGAGTCATAGGAAAGTACGGAACCATGTGTTGGAAGTTTACCAGTACTCGTTCACGTTAATAATTTTCTTAACACAAATATTGGAATAACGCGTACTGGTACGTGTACGGGTAGCTTCCCGTACCAGTACGCGTACGCGTATCGTTTCTCAACCTGTCTAATATCTAGTTTTGAGTAGACAATATCGAGTTTCGAGTAAAGAAATCGAGTTTCGAGTAGAGAAATTCGAGTTTCGATTGGAGCATATCGATTTTCGAGTATACAATATCGAGTTTCGAGTAGACAATATCGAGTTTCGAGTAGAGAAAATCTAATTTTGAAAATTACCAATAGAAAACAGTCAAATATGCGCAGCAATGATGTAATAGAGGCAGCAGATATGTATCCACGTATTTTCATCTTTATCTTATAATCACATCTGTCTTAGTAATACCCTTACATAAGTCCTTGTAACAGTAACATCAAGTTTCCAAGTTTATTTTGTACAGCATATCAAAAATGATGACTCGTGATCTTACTCCAGGACAAAAAAAAAGATTGGTTTCAATGATCGTTTGGGATTGATAATTGACTCTTGATAATTAAAGGTCGAGATTTGTTCTCCTGAGAAACTACGATTCACAGTATCATTTAATCATTTATAATATACAATATATATATATAAGCTATCTTACTGTGGTTAAATTCTTAATGTGGTTAAATTCTGATCAGACCGGTCATTTCATTTCTGCCAGATGTTGGATACACAAACAATATATATGCCTTTAAAATTAATATTTCTGAATTAATTTACAAAGTAGCGTTTACTATTATTAGTCCACTAGCAGTGTATTACCAGGGGGACAACTCTCCATCTGTCTGTCCCTCTGTCTGTATGTTCACAACACCTGGATTGTGATTGTGGACAGTACTAACACTTCCACATATTTATTTATGAAATGTGCCCGTGCAAGATTTTGTTTCATTTTAAATTTGGCCGTTTGGAGCCTTTTTTCTATTTTTATCTTCGATAACTGCATTATGTGATTTGGAGGTATTTTTTTATGAAATGTCCCATGTGCATTAAGGTAAAAAAACCAAGAGCATCGTCATGCGGAGCATATACGCCCGTCGTTTCATTGTTATAAACCTCATATAAATAATTCAAAGAAATATAAATCAGAGCGCTATGGACCTTTATCAGATGTATTCATCGCGTCATGTTGAAGATGTGTACAGTTTTCACATTTTCTAAGTATCAAGTTTCGAGTAGAGATCGAGTTTCGTGTGGAGAATATCGAGTTTCGAGTAGACAATATCGAGTTAAGAGTAGGGAATATCGAGTTTTCAGTGGAAAATTTCGAGTTTTGAGTAGAGAATATCGAGTTTCGAGTAGAGAAAATCGAGTTTCGAGTAGAGAATATCGAGTTTTGAGTAGAGAAAATCGAGTTTCGAGTAGAGAAATACGTGGTTTTGCCACCCTGTGTACGTCATATGTGGATAATGTCCTTTTAAATTTAATTGAATTGGATTTTATAGTCGCACCCAACAGCTAAGGTCATATGACGGTTTTCCAGCTTCCACTGGTGGAGGAAGACCCAAGGGGCCCCTCCTGGCAATTTTCGTGCACGGGTGGGCAGCTGTGCAGAACCACCTTCGTTCCGCAAGTCAGCTGTATAGGGGTAATCTCCTGCGATCAACACTGATAATATATATATGTTGACGGAGTGATCGTGGACAATATTGACACCCGCTGTTTATATTGTCGCTATAGACATACCTGGCGTCATCTGTGACGGTACTGGTTATGTCCTTGTGGACAGCTAACTAGATGTTGATTATAACCTTATAGAAAATACATATACTAGCTGTTGATTATGTCCCTATAGACAGCATTGACGTTAGCTGGTGATAGTGTCCCTATCGTGACGTTTGGTGTTGATAATGTCCCACAGTACTGACGATATATGTGGATAATGTTGCTATAGATAGCAATAACGATATATGTTGATGGTAACCCTATAGACACTACTGAAGTTAGCTGTTGATAGGGTCTTTATATATAGTAGCGACATGGGCTGTTAATATTGTCTCTGAGGGCAGTACTGAAGGTAACTGTTGGTATTTTATCTGATATTAGTTATGACGGTACTATCTGTTGATTTGGTCAATGACTACATTGATAACACTTGCAGTGAATACGTCTCGGATGACAATACTGACGATAACCTTAGAGTGACAGTATCAGCAGTATAGATTTATCATCAGTACTTACCTTAGTGACACTATCAATAGCTATAGTTAGTCCTTTTCTCATGGACATTATCAATATCTATAAATATTACTGTCCTTGGGGACGATATCAACATCTTTGGTCTGTACTGTCCTCAGTGACAATATCACCAGAGAACAGACGAACTATCTATACGGACACTATCAACCACTAACGTCAGTACTCTCCACAGGGACACTATCAACAGCGAACAGCAGAACTATCTATAAGGACACTATCAACAACTAACGTTAGTTCTTTACACAGAGACACTATCAACAGCTAGCATCAGTGCCACACATAGAGACACTATCAACTTATATCGTCAGTATTGTTTTCGGTGATACTATCAACATATTACGTCAGTGCTATCTATAGGGACACTTATAACAACTAAGTTTAGTTCTGTATATAGGTACACTATCAACAGCTAACGTCAGTGCTCCCTAAATGGACACTATCAACAGCTAACGTCAGTGCTTCCTATATATATAATATTAACAGCTTACGTTAGTGCTGTCTAAAGGGACACGTATACCAGCTTACTAAATTCAGTGACAATAGCAAAAGCTCCCATTAGTACTTACTTTAGTGATACTATCAATATCTATGGTCTATACTGTCAACAGGGAAACTATCAACAGATGGGGTCAGTGCTTGCTATTTGCACACTTTAAACGGTTTACGTCAGTAGTATCTTCTGGGACAATATCAACAGCTTAAGTGAGTAATTTTCTTCGAAACAAAAATGTGATATAGGGTCCTATAGAAACCATAGCGTCCGAACGCAATGGCATCGTAGGTCCGCACTCTACTGCAAACAAGGACTTGAAAATACAATGAAAGAGACAAAAAACAACAGAAAGGGTGGTGAAGACAGGTTTACCGACTTGGAACGGTCAGTAGGCAATAAGGCCTACTGGTTAGCTTGAATCGATTTGATATGCGCACAATCCTCGCTATTATCCTGCACAATTGAAATTTGAAACTATTGAAACAGTTTTCTTTTTTACAGTTTTATATCAATATTAGCCTAAGCATTGTTCTCAGTGACACAATATTAAACGCTAGCATCTGTACATTCACCTGTGACAATATCAATAACTAGAGTCGGACAGTATTAACAGCTATGTTCGATATTGGCCTCGGGGAGATAATCAAATGCTAATTAGCGTTAGTACTTCCTTAGGGACAACATGAACATTTAGTGTCAGCAATCTCTACATTGACAATATCAACACGTAGCGTCATGCATGTCCTCAGAGGCAATATCAACACGTATCAGCAGTAATTACATGGGGACACATTTAGCCTAAGAATTGTCCTCTGAGAGACAATACCGTACTGTCATCAGATATAGTTCATCCACTGGCATAATAACAATATCACTGGGTCTGTGATTTCATCTCTATTGTCTATTCTTTAATAATGTGTGTACAAAACAAATAACAACACAACACAAGTAGAACTTTAAATCATTTTATATTTTTGATAGTAGAACAGTTGCGAATCGAGGAACACACCTTTTGAGGATGAAACGCGATTATCAAATAAGGAGGAGGAGTAGGAGGAGGAGGAGGAGGAGGAGGAGAAGGAAGAGGAGGAGGAGGATTGAGGAATAAGTCCCGGAAATCGTTTAGGGTCGTACCTACTGCTGACTAATTAACCAGTGACAGTTATAAACATGATTTTATTCGCACGAAAACATCGGCGTCTTATCAAAGCGAATGGCAAAACCTACAGTAAAAGACGAGCGTGTAGCAAACGTTCATAATTTTAATTATTTATTGGCAGTTAATTAGTGTTATACCTGTATAAAAAGTCTCCCAATGTCCCTTTTGTAGTTGAATCCACGGGTTGATTTTGTACTGGCTTAATAAAACTCCCATATCCATCAGGTAAATATGTTCTTTCTCCACTGTCAATGAAATCAGTACTTCACAGTACTTAGCAACGGCTATCAAAATGGTCCCACCACCACAACCATCACCACCACCACGACCACCACCACCCACCACCGCCAACACTATCACCACCACCAACACCACCACGCACCACCGCCACCGCCACCGCCACCACCACCACAACCATCACCACCACCACGACCACCACCACCTACCACCGCCAACACTATCACCACCACCACCACCACCACTTCCACCCACCACCACCACCACCATCACCACCACACACCACCACCACCACCATCACCACCACCACCACCACCACCACATCCATCCACCACCACCACCACCACCACCATCACCACCACACACCACCACCACTTTGTGACTACAATAGTAGTGGTATCTTTGAAAAATCGATAATGCGTCCGTCAGCTGAACGGCGTATAAATTATGACAGGTCCAATCAATATCACGGGGAAGATTGGAAAATTAGACGATGACTAAATGTTACTACACTTTGTTGAATCAAGTACCGACACGCTTAAATATCTACGAGTTGATTGTGTCATGACATGTTCCATATTCGTTCATATTGTGAAAAGACGATAGAACGATTAACACAAATATGTTACCAAAGTAGGTATAAAAGTCGATCAGCAAATGTAGCATTCACAGAACACAGTCAACTAAAACTTGCATTGAAACAAACAACAAGTGCAGTGCAAATAAGAAGCAAGGCATGTGACATCAGAAACACAAACGGGTTGACAATAAGGCCACGGAACGGTCAGTGGGAAACAGGCCGCTTTTAAATAAGGTTTAGGGTGCATCAAACCGCACACTTACCCTAATGTCATCCCAATAAAACGGGTCAAATAATAAAATTCCCGCCAGGCTATATTCTCTAACCAACAAGGCAGCTTTAAAGGACAATATAACACAGAGATGATATTGCACATATGAATAAAAAAAGCCATAATGTAAGTACTGAATGACTTGGCAGAAGCCAAATCAACAACAGAACACACCATTAAGGGTACGACAATACAAGATTTAAGGCAAACATCAAATGCTACCGACCTTTGCGGGTAAACTTCTCCATAGGGTCCACAATTTGTGGTAGACGGAAAAGGGGAATCGCTAGACCGCCCTACGTCATCAGCTCATTTAAATAAATAAATATGTGACGAATACATTAAATACGGGAGATGCAAATGACGGATTGCACAGTGACCGGACAAATTGTGGTAAATCGCTAGACCGCCCTACGTCATCAGTTCATTTAAATAAATACATATATGACGAATACATTATCGTTGTCGTCAACAGTATTATCATACGATACGTTTAGGCAGATCTATATCTAAGTATTTATCATTATTTTAATTACGTCTTGGTATCGCATTATTTGTAAAACGAAAGTAGTGAAAGTAAGATGTACGAATAACACTGTATTATAATTATAAAGGTCCTTCTATTCCCTGGTACCTCTACAAGTTCCCTTCACATGTATATGTACACATGACACTCTATTATATAAAGGACCTTCTACATATGTCCCTGTTACTTCTACAAGTTTCCCCTCAACACTTACAGGTACATCTAATAAATGTACATCAAATACTGCAGTAGTGTAATCCCGCTTTTAATCTCATACAAGATTATTTATAAAGTAGTAACATATGCATCCTATATAGGACGTCTTATTGGTTATATGGGTCGAGGGACAATAAACCTTAGAACAAGAACATGATATATAAATAAATTCCTGTGTTTTATTAAACAAGGTAATTATTGCCCAAATATATATAAAATTAAAATTGTTGAACACATTTCTGGGTATACTGTGCTCCTTTTCATTGTTTTTTGTATGGCGACCATCAACATATGCAGCGAACATCCGAATATTTAAAAAGCTTCAAAGGAGCCATTTTATTAGGCTACTTGGGAGGGGATACTTTGTAACTAAATATATAGTTGGAGGGCGGTGGGTGTAGAGGGCAGAACATACCCTGTTTTCTCAGATTATTGGAGGGAAATGTCACCTGTGCCTACATTGTTGGTATCCATGCTCATTAAGGCATTTGGTGACCCTGCGTCTTATTACCAAATTATGTGTAATGCATAACTATTTTCTCTGTAACAATCTTCGATGAAAGGGTAAACTGTACTTTTATGATATCATTAAGATAAAATTATATTGAGGTGTAATTTCTTGTAACAAACCAAAATCAAAATCTTCTGGGAACTAAGCTTTTTAATTCTCAGTACATAAACTGTTAGTTCCAATGTTAGTTCCAAACTGTTACAGTACAGCAGTCTAATATGTTGTTTATTTAGCCAAGTCTCGCACTTACATCTGAAAACACATTTCAGAAGCAATCAACTGCACGGTGATAGTTTAGAGTCTTCCCTTTTCTTTATAACTGGATATTTAAGATAACATAAAACGTGTTCAACACAATATATTTTATGTCTTTCATTGTTAAACATAACGGTTACATCAAATATATAATATATATCAATTATTATAATTATTGACTGCGCTCTAACGATTTGCATGTGTTATTTTTAAAACATATACTCTGTAAAATATATAACAGAAGTTATAATTGGAGTTGTAAAATAGAATATACAAATGACTACATGAGTATAATTATATACCACCTTATTCATACAGCTAAGTTTTCATAAACGTTTCAACTTGTACATTATTTCTTTCTTTTAAAACAGTTCTATATATCCAAAACAGTACTATATACAAAGGAACACCCAAATAAGAGTTCACTCTCGTTATGTATACAGAATAGTACAGTTTACCATTTCCAAAGGTTCGACTGAACAATGATACTACTCAACATTGATAGTTGATATGTACATATAACACTGTATTATAGAAAATTATATTATACAAATTCCCCAGGTATGTCTACAAGTTTCTCTTAACACTTATATGTATGTACGTATAACGCTGTATTATATAAACTTTCTTATGCAGATTCCCCTGCTACCTCTACAAGTTCCCCTCACATTTAAAAGTGCATATAACAATGTATTATATAAAGGTCCTTCTACAGATTCCCCTGCTCCCTCTACAAGTTCCTCTCACATCTAAAAGTGCATACAACAATGTATTATATAAAGGTCCTTCTACAGATTCCCCTGGCACCGCTACAATTTTCCCTCACAGCTATATGTACATATTACACTGAATTATATAAAGGTCTTTCTACAGATTCCGCTGGTACCTCTACAAGTTCCCCTCAAATATATATGTACATATAACACTGTAGTATATAAAGGTCCTTCTACAGATTCCCCTGGTACCTCTACAAGTTCCCCTCAAATGTATATGTACATATAACACAGTAGTATATAAAGGTCATTCTACAGATTCCCCTGGAACTTCTACAAGTTCACTTCACATCTATATGTACATATAACACTGCATTATATAAAGGTACTTCTACAGATTCCCCTTGTACCTCTACAAGTTCCCCTCACATATAAATGTACATATAACACTGAATTATATAAAGGTCCTTTTACAGATTTCCCTGGTACCTCTACAAGTTCCCCTCACATATATATATGTACATATAACATTGCATTATATTAAGGTACTTCTACTGATTTCCTTGGTACCTCTACAAGTTCCCTTAATATGTATATGTACATATAACACTGTATTAGATAAAGGTCCTTCTACAGATTCCCCTGGTACCTCTACAAGTTCCCTCACATATACATGTACATACAACACTGTATTATATAAAGGTCCTTCTACAGATTCCCCCGGTACCTCTACAAGTTCCCCTCACATATATATGTACATATAACACTGTATTAGATAAAGGTCCTTCTACAAACTCCCCTGGTACCTCTACAAGTTCTCCTCACATATATATGTACATATAACACTGCATTATATAAAGGTACTTCTACTGATTCCCTTGATACCTCTACAAGTTCCCCTTACATCTATATGTACATATAACACTGTATTATATAAAGGTCCTTCTACTGATTCCCCTGGTACCTCTACAAGTTCCCCTCACATCTACATGTACATATAACACTGTATTATATAAAGGTCCTTCTACAGATTCCCCTGGTACCTCTACACGTTCCCCTCACATCTATATGTACATATAACACTGTACTATATAAAGGTCCGTCTACAGATTCCCCTGGCACCTCTACAAGTTCCCTTCACATCTACATGTACATATAACACTGTACTATATAAAGGTCTTTCTAAAGATTCCCCGGGTACATCTACAAGTTCCAGAGAAAATAGTTATGCATTACACATAATTTGGTAATAAGACGCAGTGTCAACAAATGCCTTAATGAGCATGGATACCAAAAATGTAGGCACAGGTGACATTTCCCTCCAATAATCTGAGGAGACAGGGTATGTTCTGCCCTCTACACCCACCGCCCTCCAACTATATAATTATTTAGTTACAAAGTATCCCCTCACAAGTAGCCTTGGCTCCTTTGAAGCTTTTTAAATATTCGGATGTTGATGGTCGCCATACAAAAAACAATGAAAAGGAGCACAGTATACCCAGAAATGTGTTCAGCAATTTTAATTTTATATATATTTGGGCAATAATTACCTTGTTTAATAAAACACAGGAAGGATTTTATTAATATATCTTGTTCTTGTTCTAAGGTTTATTGTCCCTCGACCCATATAACCAATAAGACGTCCTATATAGGATGCATATGTTACTACTTTATAAATAATCTTGTATGAGATTAAAAGCGGGATTACACTACTGCAGTATTTGATGTACATTTATTAGATGTACCTGTAGTGTTGAGGGGAAACTTGTAGAAGTAACAGGGACATCTGTGGAAGGTCCTTTATATAATAATACAGTATCATGTGTACATATACATGTGAAGGGAACTTGTAGAGGTACCATGGAATAGAAGGACCTTTATAATTATAATACAGTGTTATATGTACATCCTACTTTCACTTTCGTTTTACAAATAATGCGACACCAAGACGTTATTAAAATAATGATAAATACTTAGATATAGATCTGCCTAAACGTATCGTATGATAATACTGTTGACGACAACGATAATGTATTCGTCATATATTTATTTATTTAAATGAACTGATGACGTAGGGCGGTCTAGCGATTTATCACAATTTGTCCGGTCATTGTGCAATCCGTCATTGCATCTCCCGTATGATTTAGGGCATACACAATCATACGGTCTTTACAAACACTGAACACACAGGACTCCGAGCAAATAAAAGAAAATCTAGCAAAAAAGTCGACAGAGAAGACTACGGGCTGCCGCTTTACTATTTATTCAAAAATAAGGGTATACATTGATAAAAAATTCAAAATATAAGACATCTAACAATAGTTTATAGATATTTTTAAATGAATTAAGGATCCCTAACAACAATGAATGATTGATAGGTTGTGTTCGTTTATATCGTTTATATACTAGTATATGAAATAAGGATATTCTATATTAAAATAATGGATATTGATAATTTATTTTAAGATATATTTAAATCAGGCCGATGTTTGGATGTGCATAAATCAATTCGTGACTTCATGTATCTTTTAATTAAACTAATGGCTGACCCCTTACATTTATCCAGCAGTTCAATTATAGATATTCACGATCATTTATGGACATCCATATTTGTTTAAATATACGAGGGTGCTTCAAAAAGTTCTGCCACTAGGCAGATATCCTTTGAACTGGATATTACACTGAGATAAAGTAGTGTATGTATAGTACTACTGGGTTCGCTCTCTTAAATTCCACAACAAAAATGAAAAATTTCCGGTTATTTATATCCCTGAATTACTTCCCCCTACCACAACGTTTGGATACTGGCATCTCTGAAAATGTCCTTGTTACAAAACGTTGTAAAAATTACTTGAATAATTCTATGCTTTTAAATTTTTTTGTACGCCATCTGTTGTTATTCGCCCATAATCCATGAAAATGATTGTCGAGAATTCGGAAAGATCGTGCTGTAAACCGGATATGAGTGAATGTATATCCCTTAATTTTAGCAGAAATAACACTGATTTTCTTCATTTTGTTTACAGAAATGTTATAATATCTTTTAAATGTCGTAATTATTCTCATAGTATTAATATGTTTTCATATTTTTTTACAAATCCTAGTCCTTCAGTGTTTATATTTATATATAACAAAGTTCATATTCAACACTTTATTGTAAAATTTTGTACAATGTTTAGTGAAAATATTGATCATCCAAAAACGTTATTTCAGAAGACTGCCCTTCCATTTAATGTCCATTTATCATTAAATTAATTAGATTAATTTTACACGTTAGCTTAAAATGTTAATTTCTAAGACAATGCCTTTTCATATACCATGCTTAAATTCTAAATCTTGTAATGCACAGATATAACTGGTAATGTATGAGAAATTTCAAAGGTCTTCGACAAGTACTTAAAGAGAAACAGGCATTTAAATAAGTAACAATTAACATACCTGAAAAAACTCAGGACGAAAATGCCTCAGTATGTTTAAGTGATGTGTATTAAATGTTCCATAACTTTCGTCACACAAAAGATACAGCATTCATTTTACCATCAATGGAATGGTATTGGAACTTTCTTTCATTTGGTACCAACACTCACAACGAGCATATAATTGTTAAAACGCGTTAGTGAAAGAACTTATTGAATGACCCTCGCATCTATAATTAATTCGATATAAGCTATCCATACATGCTGATGAATTAATTGTATCCATATCAATTGAATAATGGAAATTCATCAATCGATTAATAGATATCTTAAAATGAGACTGGATATTATATGTAATTGTGTGTGCGTTAAATTCGTGTTTGAATAAGAATAAACCCGAGGATATAAGTTTCAAACCAGTGTAAAACTGGTAAGATTATCATTTATAGGTCAATTGTCTGGTATCATTTATTTATGCAGCACATGCACCGATGTTAAAATGATTTTGATTTATCAATGGTATGTTGATAATTTTAAATCCATAAACATTTATATTATAGCGTTTGCTTTGAACTATTCTTGTTTGTTTGTTTGATGTTTTACGTCATTTTCAACACATGTCATGTTATATATGACAGTCGATTCTTTGTTGTGAATGCAGATCACCCACTTTTCCTGGGTAGATGCAGTACTGTTCACCTCCCGCCATCCGTAAGAATCGACACTTCCTCACTTACAAGTCGAGCTCCCAGTGTGACTCGAACCCTAGCGGTGAGAGGCGAGAATGTTTACAACGCAACGTCGTTAACCACTCAGCCACGGAGACGCTAATTTACCTATTCAAAGTATTATTAATTCTGATTTTCACCACTGCAAGCTATGGAGAAAGACCTACAGGACCCAGCGAGTTTTCAAAAAATTAGAATTGCCTGTGTCCTTTTGAATTAAAATTCGGAATAAAAGCAAACCTACGGTGTCCTGTTCGACCATCGACCTAGGTCGATAGTAAGATGCGATGGTCGATGGTAAGATGCGATGGTCGATAGTAAGATGCGATGGTAACATGCGATGGTCGATGGTAAGATGCGATGGACCATCGACCATCGCATCTTACCATCGACCATCGCATCTTACCATCGCAGTTTACCATCGACCATCGCATCTTACCATCGACCATCACATCAATCGTAATGTACATTAGGCCTCTTCTTCGTTTTAATAATAATAATACTAATAAATACTTTATTTAACGAGAGAACACATTTGAAACTAGTCAGCCTTATCATTTTCATGCATACAGTAACGGAAATATGTCCAAAACTGAGTTGCAAGACTTAGTCATTATTATATGGTTTGGTTAATCCACTGTAAATACAATGTTTTGAAATGATTAACAGATTAGGCATTTTGTATATGGTGAGGAAGTGAGTTCCACACTTTACAGCCTGAATAGGCAAACGATTATCTGAAAAACTCACTATTCGGTCTAGAGGAATATAGTTGTAGATTTGAGAATGATCTTAAATTTCGCATATGTACATTTGAAGTAAGAGTAAACGTATTTTTAATATAAGCAGGAGCCTGAGCATTAAATGTTTTAAACATAAGAATATAGGAATTGCTTTTTGGAATTTAAGATTCGACATCCCTCTCTCCTCTCTCTATATATGTCCCCCCTCCCCACACACACACTCTCTCTCTCTCTCCCCCTCTCTCAATATTATCTAAGGTTTGTCAGAGAAACAAATTTATTAAATATTAAATTGATAAATGTGTTCAAACGAGTGTAATGAAAACTATTCAACCATGTTAGGTGAGTGGGTGGGTGGGTGTGGGTGTGGGTGAACAAAACCTGCATTGTTTAATTCTAATTAATGTTATATGAGCGTTCAACTTAGGCCTTGCAAAAAGTCATGTGTGTTTAGGGTAACCCGACCATACCTATTTTTTCTCTGGTGAAACCTTGCAATTTGTTTTCAATTTACCAGAAACATATAAAAATCAAGGTTGTTTTTGGGTATAAAAAGCTATGTTCCTATATATATATAAAAGATATATGAAAATAAATCCGTACCTACCCTACCTACTATTTTCTGGCATGTTACATTTGACGTACCTGTAGCCAGTCGTATGGTGACAAAATTTACATGAATTTTGGGTTTTGTGGTAAAAGCACCAAACTAGGCACAGTAGTACGGTAATGCATACTGATCATTTTAAGAAGTGGACCCACTTTGTAATTTTCAAAATGGCCGTCATTTTTAAAATGGCCGCCAAAATATATTATTTATTATTTTATATGTATTTTGAATAGGTAAATATATTTTTTTTATTGTGATTTTATGCTATTGATATAAAAAATGAATGTATTTAAACAGTAGTACAGAGTTTTAAATGTTTATTTTTTAAATGGTGGAAATCTTTAAAACAAATCACGTATTTGAAAATAATGACCAACAAAGCAACACATCATAGACAGTCTAATTTAAGCATAACTGATATCTAAACTTCATGCTGGCACTCAAATACAGCTGTAACTTAAGTGGGGAAAAGCTACCGTATATAGCTATGCTTTCCTAAAAGTACATACATACGTGTATATAGTGATTACTTAGTGGTCTGTATGTTCTGTATGACATATGCGTTATACACATCAAAGGTGTGTATTTGACATTCAGTCATGTGTTTCTGAGAGTTCCTTTTTTTCCTTTGCAGTGTCACTACTTAATACCAATAAATGGTATGTCTATCATAGTTTAACATTCCATCACATGCAACTAACCATGAGTTACCATCTGTTTTGATATTATCTACATATATATATCATTCGAGATCATAGTTTCCACAACATTTACAAAGAGCTGTGCACAGCACATCATTTCAGCTTAAATGCATTTGCACCTTCCGCAACATCCTTTGTCAGAATTGCTTTAACACTTAAAAATATCTTGACAGGAGTATGATAATGCTTGCGTTAGTGTTGTCCCAAATGGTTCCTACATGCGTGACAGTCCTTTGATTGTGCGTGCGTTGATGGTCCTTTGATCCGACCTGAGCCCCATTTGGTTACCGGAGTGTCATAGCGACTGCGCGAATTGCACAAATCCCGCCTCTTGCGTTAACTGCAAGCGGACCCACGGGGCTTTTTCTAAGGAGTGTCCGAAGTAGAAGCACGATAGGGAAATACAGGTTAAGATTGAAAAAAACAACATTTATTTTTCTGAAGCTAGAAAACTTGTTAAGAGTCTTACTCCGCCCACTCCATCTGGCAAATCTTATGCCAGTGCGAGTAGAGTTGAGAAACCAGCTACCAGGTATATCGCGGTGCAGACCGTGGTTACCTGGCCAATAGACTCTGACAAGTTTACTACTATTCCACTCTCTGTTCAGAATTCCTCTAAAACATTTTCAGCCTCTCAAACTGTTGTCCTCTTTAATAAGCCTCCTGTAGCTCCTAAACCTCTTGAGACTTACATGTCTAACACTCCTTCAACTATATCCTCAAGAACTCCAACACCTACTGCGTCTTCTTCATCTATTTCAAAATTGACGGACTCTCGTCCACCAAAACCGATAAACTCTTCAAAAAGTTCGTTACCACGCAGAACTGCTGCCACGGACGTGACAGTAAGAAAAAAGAAAACTCCCGGGTTAGGGAAGTAGTCAAAAGGATCTGATGATCCGATTGTACTGCACAACATATTTGGAGACTTGGAGATGGAAGGTGATGATCCAGCACATCTGGAACTCTCAAAGACTCCAAAGTCTCCAAGGTCTGCCAAAGGCCGTAAACCCGTACTTCCGCCGTAGTAACGTCAAAATCAAATAAGATCGTCCAATGGAACTGACGAGGTTTAAAACCTTATTGTGATGAAATCAGCTTACTTTTAAATAAACACAACCCTGTTGCATTTTGTCTTCAAGAAACTTTCTTGAAGACTAGTGATAAGATATATTTTAAAAACTATTCATTATATAACTATATTTGTGATACAAATTATAATTACGCTGGAGAAGTTTCGATTCTTGTGAATCAAAACTTTCCTCACAGAACTGTTGCACTGAAAACTGATTTACAAGCTGCTGCGGTCAGTGTTACGATGCACAGAGTTATAACAATATGCTCCTTATATTTACCATCTAGTTCTTCACTAGACCTTAAATATATAACTCACCTAGTTGCACAATTCCCTTCCCGTTTTATACTCTTGGGTGATTTTAATGCACACTAACTACATCTGGGATTTGTAAAGATATAAAGATAAAGGCAAAAAAGTTGGGGATTTCTTAGCCAAAAATAATCTTTGTCTTTTTAATGATAACAAATCACATACTTATTTACATCCAGCTTCAGGCTCTCAATCTTCCATTGATTTAGCAATATGCGATCCAACTCTCTTGCTGGATTTTTCGTGGAGTGTTGGTGATGACCTATGTGGAAGTGATCACTTTCCCATATTTTTTGAAAATATCGGCCCTCCATTTCTCGAAAAAACGCAACGATGAAAACTTCGCAAAGCTGATTAGGATACTCTTCAGTCCCTTTGTGAGGAGCAATTAAAGCCTTCCGTTTTCACGATGTCGAAGATGCAACAACTCTTTTTACCGAAACCCTTCATGATATAGCTGATCAAACTATTCCAAAAACCTCGGCAAATCCAAATCGCCTACATAAACCATGGTACGATGATAATTGCCAAAAGGCAGTCAGCGATCGTAAAGCTGCATTAAATGCTTTTAAATTGCGGCCACCTCAGAATAATTTAGGTAAATTTAGAGATTTTCGTGCGAAAGCCCGTCGACCTATTAAGGATAGAAAGAGGAAATCCTGGAGATCTTATGTCTGTACGCTGAACTCTCGTTCATCTCTTAAGAAGACGTGGGACATGGTCCGGAAAATAAACAGTAAAATTTAATGTAATTCTAGTTGAGTAAATCATCTTAAAACTGATAATGGAGATATTAAATCTGTCAAAGATATTACAAATAATTTGGCAGAAACATTTTTAAACAAGAGGCCCAAATGGGCCTGTAGACGCTCTACTTGTATGATGTGATTCAACAACATAAACATGATAGAGGCCAACACAAGAATCATGTTTCCTATATATAACTCTATGTAAACTTTGGGTTATCGTGGCGGCCATTTTAAATATTTGACGACAACGAAAAATTGTTGATAGAAGCCAACAACAGGAACATGTTTATGATATTTAACTAGAATGGAATAAGTGATAATATGTCGTTTGATAAATGTCCTTAAATTTGACCTAAGTTTTGCCATGGAAAACATAAATCTGATAGGGACTATCCCAGAGATCATTGTGATTAAAGTTTCATCAAAATCCTTCAAGCGGTTTCAGACAAGATGTCATTTTTAATGTTTTCTTATATAACTCTATGTAAACTTTGGGACGCAGTGGCGGCCATTTTGATTATTCGGCGATAACGAAAAACACAAACGTGATAGAACATGTTTATGATATTCACAAGAATGGAATAAGTGGTTTCGGAGGAGATGTCGTTTGAAATTTCCTTAAATTTGACTTATTTTAGCCATGGTGGCCATCTTAGATGACTCGCGGACTCGAAAATTACAATATCTGAGGGGGACTATATTGATTATTTGACGATAACGAAAAACACAAACTTGACAGAGGCCAACTCAAGAAACATGTTTATGGTATTTTACAATAATGGAATAAGTGGTTTCGAAGGAGATGTCGTTTGAACATTTGACTTAGTTTTAGCCATGGCGGCCATTTTGCATTACTGGCGGACATTAAAAACATACATCTGGGAAGGGCCCTCCCAAGTAACATTGTGATGCAGTTTCATCAAAATCCTTCAAGCGGTTAGAGGAGATGTCGATTTTATAAATTTGCTAACAGACGGACGGACAGACGAACGGCAGACGAAAAGTGATCCCATAAGCTCGCCTGGTCTTTGGCCAGTAGATCTAAAAACATTTCTTCTGAAAATTGTCAACCATATTTTCTAAAAAAACAAAAACACTAAAAGAACAGACTGAAGAAGCTGAATTTCAAGTCAAAACAATTGTAGAAATACAATAAACTGTTCACTCTGAAAGAACTTCAGAGAATCTCTTAAAAAGCTCATGATACATCAGCTGGTCCTGATGATATTCATTATCAATTATTAAAACATTTACCTGAAACCTGTCTCTCTACCCTTCTTGATATATTTAATAAGGCTTGAGTGACAGGAAGCTTACCCGATTCTTGAATGGAAGCAATCGTTATTCCATTCCCCAAACTTGGAAATGATCATACGGACCCAATAAATTATCGCCCTATTGCTTTAACGAGTTGTATATGTAAAACCATGGAACGAATGATTAATGAGAGACTCGTTTGGTACCTGGAATCCAACAAACTAATAACAAAGTATTAAAGTGGATTCCGGCGCCAACGAGGCGCAACAGACAAGCTCATTCGATTTAAATCATTTATTAAGGAAGCTTTCGTAAAGAAAGAACACATAGGCGCTGTATTTATTTACTTGGAGAAATCTTATGATACTGCATGGAAGTATGGTATTATGAATGATCTTTATGACCTTGGTCTTAGAGGCCGATTACCAACTTTTATAGATAATTTCATAGATGATAGACAGTTTCGTGCCTCTCCGACATTCATGTACAGGAGATGGGTGTGCCACAGGGCAGCATGCTCTCTGTCACCCTTTTTAATATAATAATTAACAGTAAGTTAAAAGCATTAATCCTGGTGTGGATTGTTCTCTATATGTTCACGACTTTGTTATATATTATCGTGCAAAACCATGAACACTATTGAGAGACAATTACAACAATGTCTCAATAAACTTCGGACCTGGTACGATGAAAATGGTTTTAATTTTTCTAAATCCAAAACTAATTGTATGCACGTTGTCATCTATGTAAACATCACCTAACACTGAATAGGTCACCAATATCAGTAGCGGATGAGACTAAATTCCTTGCAAAGAAGTTACTGCAAACACTAATTGAGCACCCAATTTTCTAAATCCAAAACTAATTGTATGCACGTTGTCAACTATGTAAACATAATGAAGACCCTCATCTAACACTGAATGGGTCACCAATATCAGTAGTGGATGAGACTAAATTCCTTGCAAACAAGTTGCTGCAAACACTATTTGAGCGGCAGATCGAAAAGTACTTTTACAACTTTATAGATCTCATCAGATCCAAGCTGGACTACGGCTCAATAGTATATGGATTGACTCGCAAGTCAGACTTGCAGATGCTCGATCCTATACATAATCAAAACGACTCTCCTTAAGTGCCTTTCGTACATCACTAGCCGAAAGTCTAAGTCTATATGTTGAAGCTAATGAACCATCACTTCTCATAGACGGGACAAATTAGCCTATCAGTATACCATTAAATTACAATCTAACCCTTCAAACTCAACTTTTGATAATGTTGTTAATCCTAGTTATGAATCTCTTTTTGATCGAAAACCGAAGGCCATTCGGCCAT
Source organism: Cyrtodaria siliqua (assembly GCA_037043455.1). NCBI lineage: Eukaryota > Metazoa > Mollusca > Bivalvia > Adapedonta > Hiatellidae > Cyrtodaria > Cyrtodaria siliqua. The sequence continues at coordinate 20,061 of JAWPHD010013921.1, read as the reverse complement.
TTGGTCTTCGTATTAAACCAAAATTAAGAGAAACTAAAATCGACCTAAATTTGATTACCAAGTACAAAGTACCACAAATTCCACCGTGGACTTTGGAAACACCAACACTTATTTTTGATCTTTGTAACAGTAACAAATCCAGTACAGATCCTACTATCTTTCAATGCAAATTTAATGAAATTGCATCGAAATACAGTAACTTTCAACATATATACACAGATGGTTCTGAAGATGGAGATAAGGTAGCTGCAGCAGCTGTTGTTCACAAACACAGCATAAAGAGCCGCCTGCCTCACAAGGCCTCTATCTTTTCAGCTATATTCAGGAATCTGACGAGGATCATTTTGTTATCTTTTCTGATTCTCTTTCATCTTGTAAAGCCCTGGATAATATGAAACATGATAATCCAGTTGTGCTTCAACTTTTAGAAAAAATACAATTCTCTTATAGTTGATAACGTAATCATTTTCTGCTTGCTTCCAAGCCATGTAGGAATACGTGTTTATGATAGAGTTGATAGAATGACGTCCTTCTAGTAGATCCATTCGTCGAGAAGTTGTCCTAGCCTGGTGCAGGATAGGGCATACACGTTATACTCATCCACATTTATCTGTCGACGTGCCGTAAAACACCATTCAATCATTCATTTAATAGTTTAATCAAAGCGCCATTTCATAGCATATGTATAGCATATATTCTTATTTAACCCATTTTTAGATAATGATATATCATCAGCAACAGTAGGGGATCTTGCATTTAAGTTATATATAAAAAAAACAAGTCCACTGTTTTCTAACTCTGATTAGCCCATTTATGAAGAGAATGTACAGAATTATGGAACTTTTACCACATTGGCTAGTGCCTTGTTTTACATAAAACCAGTCTCAAATACAACCTTGGTTTCTTACACAACTTTACATATTACGATACATATTAGCAAGAGCTAAAAATATGTTGTCATCTATTTCGGTCTCAAACAATTTAAGGAGCATTCCATTGTGCCAGAGACGATCAAATGCTTGGCGGGCGTCCATGAGTTCAACAAATACTTTGCTTTTGTTTTCTTTACCGTATAGAATACACTCTTTAAATAAAAATGATGTCATCATGCACGCTAGTTGCTCCTGAAAGCCAACTTGTAGAGGATTTAATCTTGATAACAGATTTGCTTTTGAGCGACGTCTTCGTAGATTTTCAGAGTCGTTTGAGTAAAGTTGATCGCCCTGTAATTGTCCGGGTCATCCTTTCGTTTTTCCACCTTTATGTAATACTGTTATAATCCCTTTATTCATATCAGAAGGAATGTAGCTTAAGGGTAACATAGCTGAATAAAGATTAGTTAAAACGTTACTTATTACTATCCCGCCATATAAGTAATGTTAATAATAAGCATTGTCCATGCCACAGGCTTTACCACGCTTGCACACACTTAGTGACATATTTACTTCTTCAGGAGTTACATTAATGACGCCATGTGTGTGCGTAGATGCCAAAATAGTGCTTACTCTAACATCAACATATTTGTCCAAGCATCATGATACATCGTGTTTGAGCACGGAGTATATAACTTTGTAAAATACTGTTTCCATTGGTCTGTTATATTATTTATGTCTCGATAAACAACACCATTAAATTTAATTTCGGCCCCTGCTTTCGAATTTGATCGTTTTCTGCGAGAAATGCACAAGTTTTAAAAAGTCAGTTTTGTTCATTTCTGCCGTTTTATCTATTTCTTCATTTAACTGGCTTAAATACAGTTCAACATGAAACCTATGTTTTTCTCCATATATATATTTAGCTACGTTATGTGATTCAAATGACAGACAATAAGCCACGCATTGCGTCTATCGGTCAAACTTGTGTGTAATTCAGTTAGCTGCAGGTTCCAATATGGTTTAGGATTTGGCAAAACACCTTTCAGATGCCCCAACTACTGAATGTGTGATTATATTGTATGCCTGATCAACTTCACTGTATTCGCTTAAATACTCACATTGTAGATTGTGTAGTTCAAATGCATTTTTGAGCATTGTAACTTGTAACTTTGTAAATCCCTTGGACTTACCTTCCGCCAACTGACACCGTAAGTTGTAGACAAATAATTTTTATTTGAGTAACAATTTACATCAAAAAGATTATACTACATATAATTGGCCAATGCCTCAATACATTCAAACAATGGTCATCTACAATTTCGCACTGCTGTATGGAGTCAATTTTCCAAACGGCAGCATAATATAATCAATGATTGATTCAGCTTTCATTGTACGATACAAAGGTAAACTTTGCACCAGTTCATAAATATAAGGTATTCGCAACGATCAAGTTAGTGTCGACTAAAATTTGTTTCAAGTACCGCTCCCTAGTATTACCAGTTGTACTACCCAAGCAGTTAGCATTAAAGTCACACATCCATTATATGAGTAAAGACTCCACAAGTTAGTTATATAATTTATCAACATAAGTTCTATAAGTAGAGTGTTCATTAGGATGATTGCTGCAGGGTAAATACACTTGACATATAAACAAACTCTAGGAGTGTAATCTGTGTGTGTATGCCTACTATTCTGTCGCCGTCAATTGTTAAAGGGGTCACGATCATATTTAATATGCCACATAAGGGCGACTCCCCACTTACCAATCCGCAGATTCATAACACTTTGAAAGCTATATACGATCTGATACAGCATGTGTTTTATGGTTATTATCTATGATATCTATAAATTGTAAATTGGTATTGGATAGCCAGTGCTCGGACAATACACATATATCTATATACTTTGAATAGAGAGATTCGCATGGGTATATGCTACTTGACATTATACCCGTCAAATTCCATGACATAATTTTTTAAAGGGCGAATAACGGTCATTTCTATCTCGAGTAAAGATGCACATTACATTGGTATGTATTGATCTAATCAACACTAGTATTCAAATGAGAATACACATTGTAGCTCTCATACTCGATAGGGCCAACATCTGCATTATAAATATATATATATATATATATATATATATATATATTATATAAAATACAAGTACTCTGTTGCGTATAACAATGACACTGAATTATGAAATATTCGGAATAATTGTCATGATTTCAAAAATCGGCGTGCCGCAGCCGAGAATTGAACTACGGACCTCCTGCTTTCCGGGCAGAAAATACATACATCTACAAATTACCTTTCAAAAAGCACTGGATCCCCGAGGGGATATGAAAATGTTGAAATAAATTAATAGATGGGGGAAAAAACATGTATACAGTGCTACAGCTTATAAAAACACAAGCGCTTTCGGCTTACGCCTTCATCAGGAATACACAAACACGAAAAACAAAAAAAACACTAAAATACACGGCAGTTTAAATAAAACTCTTTAAAAAACAACTTATCGTTTGGCAGTGTTGCAGAAACTGGATACTTTGAATAGAACACTCTGGAGCCAAATGTGATACTAATAAAAGAACATATCTGGTTTGATGAGGGTAAAACTGTACCCTGACATTTAGTTATGAAGAGAGAGTAAAAATGTGAAAACGATAACACAAACCCTACCTCAAAACCTAAAACCTAAAACCTAAAATCGATACTGCAGGATAAAGTTTAAAGCAACTCCAAAGCTTATAAAAACAATGAATAAGGCTAAACAAATTAAATTAAATAAATGGAGATATTTTGATCAAGGGAAGTAACAAAAGTACTAATAATAGAACATTGCTGGTTGGATGAATGTAAAATTGTACGCTTACATTTATGATTAGTTATGAAGAGAGAGTATGTGAGTGAATAACCCTACCTCTATACCTCTATACTAAGACAAAGAATCGATACTGCAGGATATAGCAAAAACAACTCCAAAGGTAATTGAATACTTCCCTTGATCAAAATATCTCCATTTATTTTCTTCTGTAAATCATAATGTTACCTGTGTACAGGTATGATGTTCACTGGTCGATGTCTATACAATAAATGATGTCCTGCGTTATATTTGCTCGCTTAAAGCTACAGAGTCTCTATATCAATCGATTTCTTCTTTGTAGGCGTGTCTTCATTTGTAACTTCATGTTCACCAGCTCATGTCGAAATTGGGTATTTAAGCGAGCAAATATAACCTTTCCGCCTGTCATCGCTGCGGGTTCGAATCCCACTGGGAGCTCGACTTGTAAGTGAGGAAGTGTCGATTCTTACGGATGGCGGGAGGTGTACTGTACTGGTTCGAGTTCTTTGTTTTTCGATATTCAAAACTTATTTCTTGAATAACGAATCTCGAGTTTTTGTTTTTTTTCGATATTCGGAACTTATTTGCTAAATGACGAATCTCGAGTTGTTTATTTTTCGATATTCAAACTTTTATTTGTTGAATAACGAATCTAGTGTTGTTGTTTTTTTTCGATATTCATTACTTATTTGTTGAATAACGAATCTAGAGTATTTTGCTTTTCGATATTCAAAACTTATTTGTTGAATAACGAATCTTGATTTTTTGGATTTTTCGATATTCAAAACCTATTTGTTGAATAACGAATCTCGAGCTTTTATTTTTCATATTCAATTTGAATATCGAATATCATACTAATTACAGACCGCCATTTATTAGGTAAAAATATGTTAAACGAAGTGATACAAACATAGGTTCTTTGTACTAATTTATTAACAAGTTCTCAAATATACATGTTCAGGTTTAGTCAAATTCTAAAGCAGGGTCTCTAATTTTAAATTGTATTTGTTTTGGTTTTTTTCCAGTATCGGTAATTGTATACTCTCTTTTACACTGAAATTTTCAAATTAACGTTATAAAATAAACAAACAATTGTATGTATGTGTTTGTGACTTTATTTAAATATCTTAAACTAGGGTATTGACTGACATTCAAACTAAAATGACAACATAACTAAAAACACAATTAAACATCTTTCCCTGCACAATAAGTTCCATCCTCTTTTAATGAAGTAACATTGGAGTAATATGTATGATTTGTTTTGTAATTTTCTGAACTACATTTGTTTGCTCATTTAGCTATAGGTACATACTGATTAATGGTCGAAAATCTAGGAATATTATAATATAAACGTAATAGTATTTCCGTTACCAGTGTTTTCTTTGCAACCGTGGTTGCCTGTGCGTGCACAAACTTTATACAATATAATTATATCTTCATGTTGCATGAACTGCCATTGGCAACTGTATTTATGTATTTATAACATGTATACTCATAGGCCATTTGGTATTTTGTATGAATAAAGTATCTATCTGCACGACTGAAATGTTTAATAGTATACAACTATCTACTTCTGTTGAGGTCAATGGTTAAAACTATGCATCCAAGGAAGTGACTATTGACACGAAGCAGTAAACTATTGACCGAGACGAAGTCAAGGTCAATAGTTTACTGTAGAGGTTCAATAGTCATTCCCGAGGATTAATAGTTTTAACTATTTACTGAAACAGAAGTAGATAGTTGTTTTATTATATGGAATCGTATAAACTCCATTAGTTTTCTTACGTTTTGCTGACTTGTTTACATGCATGACGTGAAGTCATGGGAAAGCGTAACGTCATTCTCAGACTATTGACCGCAACACCAGATTGAACAGGTTAGGAAACGTCATAAGTCAATAGTTCATACTAACGACTTACACGTGACGCCTTTTAGCCAATGAAAACTACGTATTTAAAATGGTATATAATAACATAGAATATATCACGAAATGTTTATTTGTAGCTTGTATTTTTTGTTGTTGTTGTTTTTTTAATACAGAAGTAAACCAATAACTGTGGAACACAGTGTCATGACGACAAACGACTGCGCATGTGCAGTGGGGGCCAGTGTGTGTGTGTATTTCTAAGGATTATAGTCCCTCCACCTACGACAGGCGTCCTACCCGACGATTATATTAATCGCACACTCTTTAGAGTACCCAGGCTGACCTTGACATTGGTTGTCAACATCATTTGGATTGTTCAGAAGGTTTCTATAAATAACATATTCGTCTTTCTGTGCAATCATCCAGCTGGCACCAACCAACTTTAGGTTGTTTTCCGATACCATCGGGTTAATATTGTACAGGCATCTGTAGAAAGAAAATTTACGGAGTGAGTTATGACTTATACATAACCGGAAGTTGGGGACTGGCAATTGTACAGGTATCTGTGGAAAGGAAAATATACAGCGAGTTATGAATTATACCTAACCGGAAGTTGGGGATGGGCAATATCGGGTTGATATTGTACAGGTATCTGTAGAAAGAAAAATATACAATCACAACCTCCGCGCAGTGATATTATAGCCAATAATCTCTGCCTCCCACACAATCATGAGACGATAGCTGAGGCTAAGTGATACAAAATGGCGATACACTACGTAATGCTTGGTACAGCAAACTCTTGCCGTAACCAACAGGCAAATTGGCAATAACATTGCTTCGAGAAGATGTTGAAAACATTCAACCTGTTTTGGCTTTAATGTAATCTCTTTATTAAATTTACGCACAGCTTCTGTAATATTCTCAACGGACTACATGTTTGTTTACAAGTAACCAAGTAACCGGTGTGCATGTTAAATATAAATTCTCTAAAAAAATATATATATATAAATAAAACAATTTGTAACCAGATACCGTTTTTCACACCATTTTCCTATAATATGAACAAAGCAATTTGAAAGATTGACCTAAAAAATATTTAACCAAAAAATTAAACTTGGCTGGATTTCAGCTATAACATTGTGTGGTGGCAGTGGTTACTGTAACAGATAGGGGAAGTAACCATTGCGGGGAGTTTGATACAAAATGTCAATTACTTTAAAAATTCAATTACACTGTCATTTTTCGATACGTTTGCACATAACTAAATGGTGTATGTAATCGTCTATAAAAGATATATAAACAGCATACATATCAAACGATTTTATTATTTCGAACTCGGACGTCTGCCCGGGGGCCAAGGGTGGATGGGGCAAGTGAGGGGTGGGGTGGCAGAGTTGGAGGATTTTGTTTTTTTCCTTTTTTGTAACTATGGCTCAAATGAAACATTATGATGATGGAAGTTACACTGTATACATTTGTTTCCTCCTACGTCATTGGTCGGGGCCTGCTGGAAGTGGCAACAAATACACTAATAATTCAATTACAGTGTTATTTTCCCATACGTTTGCACATTAGTTGGTATAATATTCGTCTATGAAAGAGATACACAGCATGTCAAATGATTTATTATTTAAAACCAAGGACGTCTTCCCTGGGGTTGGGGTTGGTGGAGGTGGGTGGAGGGTATCAGGGGGTCAATTTTTTAAATATGTCTCAAACAAAACATTTTGATGAATGGACTACAGTGTATAATAATAAGTTGTTCTCTTGTATATATGTATGGGTGTTGGTGGATGGGGGAGGGGGAGGGTGACCTGTGTGAAGAAAAAGTAGGTATTGGCGATGGCGCGCCGTCGAATTCGTTCTAATTTCTTGTTGCCAAAAAATTGGCATTTTCTAAACTTTACCGTGCCCTTTTTTTATTTACATCACATTGTCGAACTATTTTTGACATTGTTCAAGTATTGTAATGTTAAGATTTTGAGGTTTGATATATGTTTTGCTTATATGGAAATGAGTGTATAAATACAATATGATTTATACCTAACCGGAAGTTGAAGATGGGCAAAATAGTATATTATTAGTCTAGATCATCTGCGACGCTTGCTTGTTTTCAAAATTAACGTCTAGAACCGTCCTCTTGAACAAACTTTGATTTTTGCAGATACACTGGCAAGGTTTCTGATTGGCTGAGACAGCAACAACAGCTATCCAAGATATGCAGAAAGGCAGAAAGACACTAAATGTATATATAAACAAAGAGAGAAACTTCATCATAATATCGACGAACTAAATGCGGATGGTCAGAAATACATTAATAAAAAAATAATAATTACGGTCACGTGGTATACTAATTACGGTCACGTGGTTCCAGTTTCAAATTTGTTTCTGCACAACTGGTCAAGACGTTTGTATTTACAATCAAGCGTTGAAGATGATCAAGACTAGTGTATTATTCGCTTGTCTAGATCATCTGCGACGCTTGCTTGTTTGCAAGACAAACGTCTAGCACAGTTCTTCTAAAAAAATAGTGGGACGCGGCGGTCACTTTACCGACATTCTGGTATCGTTTCTGATTTTAAACTGTGAATTGTGATGTATTTTGTACTATTTAGGTCATTTTTGATTTGCTGCATAAACAATCGGTATTTTGTATACAGCGCATACGGTTTAAATATGTATGCAAAATGTAAACATTTTATTCCATATTGTGTATATAAGTTTAATGAGATTACATGCATAAGAAATAGCATTCATACTTTCAAAGCAATGACATTTCACAAACTACTGATTGTTACAATTCTCCCGACGAATGGCTCAACTTTCTCCATGGAGATGATGCTTTTCATGTTTGCCACCAAAAGAGGAGAAACTGCTTTTAAATAGATAACAGTTTTCCTTTTCAGTTATTTCAGATTCATTTTTACAACAAGAAAAAAAAGCGTTAAATATTTCATATGTTAACGATATTCTAGGTCGCAGAATGCAAGGCATTTACAAAGTCATTATGCACGTTCTCACTTCGGATGTCGGTTGCTGGGTGCGGCGTCGAGAGACGCTTAATAGCACGGCGCGGGATAGTAAGATAGTAAATGGTGCAGGGGAAGATTACCTGGTAATTGGTGCGTATGGAGAGTGCCCGATGCGGAGCACCGTCTTAATATTGTCGGAATTTCTCAAAATGGCTTTTAAAACTAACCTGTAAGCAAGTCCAAGACTTTCATTCTTGCAATTATCTCCAGCGTAGTGCAACATTTCAGTCGCATTCAACTGCGATTCCTGTTCGTACAGCAGGAAGTAGTAATAATGCGGCAGACTGTCCGGTGGTCCGGGTCCCAGCCATACCCGAACTACGTCACCTGTAAATGGCACAGACACGAGTCTCGATAACATGTTTCTAGAAGCTGCATGCTCGTAATCATCATGTCTTTATCCAAACATCCTTGGATGTAATTATCAGTTGTACATGCAGTTCAATATACTAATTATCACATGTTAATGTTGTAAGACACAAGAGTATTTGCCATTTAACGCAACATTTACAAATATAAAATTTCAATTTACAGTTAAAACAGTGACAATGCATCTCTCAAGTTTCCCTTAAAATCTGCCAATGGACATAATCAGATAATCCGCGCTTGTGTGTGTTAAATATCAAGCCTTTAAATAACCTAGGACCCGTCTGAGTTCCAGGAGCCAGTCTATAATTAGCAAGACCTGCACTCGTTTGAACTCCGGGATCCAGTCTACTTTACTGGGCACCGGTCTACTTCCTGAGGATGTGTCTCCGTTTTTTATTTTAACATACGTTATATGAAGCATTGAACTCCGAGAACCAATACCAGTCTACTTATACTGGATACCAGTCTACTGTCCACCCACCTGAGGATGTGTCCCCATTCTTTATGTTGACATACATCATATGAAGCAAGGGTCTAATTTCTGTACCAGCTGTTGCATATGGAACATCGGGATCTACAGCTAGCAACGTATATGTTTTCCCTGAAATAGGTAGCAATTGAATTGAATATTTTAACGGCTCATCAACACATTAAATGTTATAAAGAGCCGCCCCGAAAAGAGGTTACAAAGGAATCTGGGAACCTGTCCTATTCTTACTAACAAATAGACTAATATAGATCTGTAACGTGCTCGGAGGATAGACGCAATGGACAACCGTACTATCCACCCTTTCACGCCAGCCCCCTACCTGATAAAAGGTTACATATAATACGTGTTTCATTTGAGTAAATATTTTTGAACTTTCTTTTAATTAATTCAATTCCAAGAGACCTGGTGTCAATGCCTTGACATTCGCAACGCACATATACATGTTTCCAGAGGACTCATTTGCTGAAATCTGACTTCATTTACCACATAACATGGCCTCTAGGAGTGTAATAAATCCCTGGCTAAATAACATTATACACGTGTGTATTAACTGTGCAACTGAGGTCCGAATCAGTTTACACAACGGTTATAGAGAACAACGTGTTACAAACTCATTAATTGCATACGCATTTACATTTACTTTCAATGTAACATTCGCTCATGCTCCGCGCAGGGATATTGTAGCCACTAATCCCTGCCACAACACAAATCACGTGACGATAGCGGAGGCCATGTGATTACAAAAAATGGCGATACACTAGGTAATGCTTGGTACAGCAAACTCTTGCCGTAACCAACAGGCAATTGACAATAATATCGATCATCACCTTCGACAAGATGTTGAAAACATTCAACCTGGTTTTGGCTTTATTAAATTTACGCACAGCTGCTGTAATGTTCTCAACGGAATACATGTCTGTTTACAAGTACTGTAACTTAGTAACCGGTGTGCATGTTCGCTAAAATTGATTTTTTTTTTATATAAATAAATTATTTTTGTACCCAGATACCGTTTTTCACACTATTTTCCTATATTATGAACAAAACAATTTGAACTATTGGCCTAAGCAATATTTAACAAAAAAATTAAACTTAGCTGGATTTCAGCTATAAATGTGTGTGGTGGCAGAGATTACTGTAACAGAAAAGGAAGTAACTCGCTCTTTTGCGCATAAATATCTCCTAAAGTCGCGCAATATTACGCAATATTAATCTGCAAAAGAACTCGTGCATATATCCCAATACAAATCTAATATCATATAAATATTTGCACGGTATATCATACTGGACTTTCAGACGTATTCGTGAGTTTATTTTTGAGTGACTGGAAAAAATAGTATGATCCCTCGGCAGAACTATGTAGGTATACAATCATATCATTTTATCTAACTTGTTTATTTAGTAAGTATAGGTCAACAATCCACAGTCACTCATGTGTCATCCTCTATATAAATGTATTCCTAGACATTAGTCATTAATTGTTACATTTTTTGTCCTGAAAGGTCATCTTTAGCACTGGCTTTTAGAGATGAATTGTGTATGAATGAAACGTTGACTTTGAAACCCTCTTTCTTCAAGCTCAAAAATTGCCAAACAAAGTTGAGAACGTCTCATAAAACATGATGATCTGACATATAACTATGGCTAAGGTGCATACTGTCATGTTAGTTTTAAAGGGACACATGGCAATCTTAATTTTTAAAAACACACGGCGTCCCGCTAGTTTTTCTTCATAACTTGCATTTGTTCAATCATTAATATTAATTATAAGAATAGTATTATGCAATTTGTGTTTGCATATTATTAATTTTTGATATTATTGCACCAATAATATATTAAAACTTATAGTATAATAAGACGAAATAGTGAATACTTAAATTTATTTATTTAAATATAACTAGGGTACTGTAAAGGAAAAAATGACACTGGTAATTTAAATCGGGACACCCATTTCAAACACTTGCCGTGTGTCCCTTTAACATTATGTACCTGTAAAGTTTCTGGCTTGGTAGAAGAGACCTTTCTTTAATAGAGTAATCATGGGGGCTGCCTCGCTTCTTGTCTCCGAGGTCTTGAATACAGCATTTCCTATCGGGTTGAGATTGAATTCTCTTGCCCTGTTATATAAATATATATAATGTATTATTTCCCTCATCCCATCAAATTGCGGGAAAAGCGAAAAACGGGTAAATACAGTAAATGCGACAAAATCAGGACAAAGGTAAAAATGGAATAAAAGATAAACTCTGCTGAACATTTGAACAAAAATGCTATTTTCATATTCACGAGAGAAAAAAAAACGTATGTGTTTAAAGGCACTAACTCGACAAATAATGGCAACATTACATTATAAATTCCTTTATCAAAACCGTATCCACGTGTTCATATCATAAATTAATGTATATTTGCAGATTTAAAGTATGTGTTTCTTCACGGGTACTTAAAACACCCGAGACTGATGTGTCAAATAAATTACGAGGTGGTAACTCTCAATTCGACGTTCCCGTTTTGGGTTATGACTTGGCTGGTTAAATCTGTTTATATTGTGTCTATAGAGTTTGGATTTTCAAAATGTTTAAGTTATATATATTTAACTCGTCGTCAGTAGGTCAAGAAACGGTCTACATCTGTTGTAAACTTTGCATGTTGATGGCGGGATAGGGACTTTAATATGTGTTAATTTCTTATTTGTTAATCTCAAAGTATTGTACCTACCTACGATAGGTACAGAATATCATTACGTGGTCCGAGTATTAACTTTCATACCACATCCAACCCCTTCTCCAAGAAGCGTACATTCGGTTGGCTAGGGTATGAAATAAAACCTTATTTCGGCTTTAAGTTAACACGTTTGCATATTATAAATAAAACATTTAATGGTAATTTTAAACAGGTTATCGCATTTTGTTCAGTAAAACATGTTTTATTGTCAAAATATCCATTATAATATCCTGTTAATATAAGATTTCCCAATGCTTATTGGAATTAAGGCGGGACCACGTAATGTAAAGCTATAAGGGCTATGATTCTCACAGCTACCAGATACTCAATGATATTATACTATAGTATGGTTTATAATTAAAAACTCAACAAAGCTGATATTTGTATCGATTTTTTTCTCTATTTACCTCTCGATTTAAATTGGAGAACGTATGACAAGAGTACGGTGTCCTGTTAGGGCCATCTTACCATCGACTATCGACCACCTAGGCCGATGGTCGATGGTAAGACGCGATGATCGATGGTAAGAGAGATGCGATGGTAAGATGGCCCTAAGAGGACACCGTACAAGAGAGATGATTTCAATTTTGACATTGTTAGTTATCCCTACGTAAGACACTGATGTTCCCCGAGGAAATTCATATGGGGTATATGTGTGTGAGGGTGAGGGCTGTGGTCAGGTAAACAAAAGCGGATGCGCCACACTCTTCTGAACTTATACAGTTTATAGCCGAGTTGAGGACTTTAACATTCTTTACTAAAAAGCTCATAAACTTGAAAAACCTTCGTAAATTGCATTAGCGTAACACTGAGCTACTGATATACACCTTTCAAAATACAAAAATAATTTAAGAACTCTTTTGTGGCAAGGACTAGCATAACCCGCCTTCTATGGGGCCCTGATTTACAAACTTCGTAAGATTCTTGGTTTCCTTTGACTGTGCGATGACTCGACATGTTGTTAACCCTATATTGTTGTTAACCCTATGTTGTTGTTAAAGCAACCCCATGTTGTTGTTAACCCTATGTTGTGGTTAACCCTATGTTGACGTAACTCCTGAAACGGTTGGTAATGTTACAAAATGTGTCTGTAATTGTGTCGTATCGTGCCTTTAAAACGGTTTATTTTTCTGTTGCGTTGGCATCCGCCAAGTCACTGAGTACTTGCTTTATGACTTACTGCTGTTTTATTCATATATACATGATCATTATTGCGATTTACTTACACTGCCTTATTACTTACATTGCCTTATTACTTACACTGCCTTATTACTAACACTGCCTTAGTACTTACACTGCCTTATTACTTACACTGCCTTATTACTTACACTGCCTTATTACTTACACTGCCTTATTACTTACACTGCCTTATTACTTACACTGCCGTATAACTTACACTGCCTTATTACTTACACTGCCTTATTACTTACACTGCCTTATTACTTACACTGCCTTATTACTTACATTGTCTAAATACTTACATTGCCTTATTACTTACATTGCCTTATTATTTACATTGCCTTATTACTTACACTGCCTTATTACTTACACTGCCTTATTACTTACATTGCCTTATTACTTACATTGCCTTATTACTGACATTGCCTTATTACTTACATTGCCTTATTACTTGCACTGCCTTATTACTTACACTGCCTTATTACTTACACTGCATTATTACTTACATTGCCTTATTACTTACACTGCCTTATTACTTACAATGCCTTATTACTTACATTGCCTTATTACGTACACTGTCTTATTACTTACACTGCCTTATTACTTACACTGCCTTATTACTTACATTGCCTTATTACTTACATTGCCTTATTACTTACACTGCCTTATTACTCACATTGCCTTATTACTCACATTGCCTTATTACTTACACTGCCTTATTACTTACACTGCCTTATTACTTACTGACATTGCATTATTACTGACATTGCCTTATTACTTACACTGCCTTATTACTTACACTGCCTTATTACTTACACTGCCTTATTACTTACATTGCCTTATTACTTACACTGCCTTATTACTTACATTGCCTTATTACTTACATTGCCTTATTACTGACATTGCCTTATTACTTACACTGCCTGACACTGCCTTATTACTTACACTGCCTTATTACTTACATTGCCTTATTACTTACACTGCCTTATTACTTACACTGCCTTATTACTTACATTGCCTTATTACTGACATTGCCTTATTACTTACATTGCCTTATTACTGACATTGCCTTATTACTTACACTGCCTTATTACTTACATTGCCTTATTACTTACACTGCCTTATTACTTACACTGCCTTATTACTTACATTGCCTTATTACTGACATTGCCTTATTACTTACACTGCCTTATTACTTCCACTGCCTTATTACTTACATTGCCTTATTACTGACACTGCCTTATTACTTACAAGGCCTTATTACTTACATTGCCTTATTACTGACATTGCCTTATTACTTACACTGCCTTATTACTTCCACTGCCTTATTACTTACATTGCCTTATTACTGACATTGCCTTATTACTGACACTGCCTTATTACTTACACTGCCTTATTACTTACACTGCCTTATTATTTACACTGCCTTATTACTTACATTGCCTTATTACTAACATTGCCTTATTACTTACACTGCCTTATTACTTACACTGCCTTATAACTTACACTGCCTTATTACTTACATTGCCTTATTACTTACACTGGTTTATTACTTACATTGCCTTATTACTTATTACTTACACTGCCTTATTACTTACATTGCTTTATTACTTACATTGCCTTATTACTTACATTGCCTTATTACTTACACTTCCTTATTACTTACATTGCCTTATTACTTACACTGCCTTATTACTTACATTGCCTTATTACTTACACTGCCTTATTACTTACACTGCCTTATTACTTACACTGCTTTATTACTTACATTGCCTTATTACTTACACTGCATTATTACTTACATTGCCTTATTACTTATTACTTACACTGCCTTATTACTTACATTGCCTTATTACTTACACTGCCTTATTACTTACATTGCCTTATTACTTACACTGCCTTATTACTTACATTGCCTTATTACTTACACTGCCTTATTACTTACATTGCCTCATTACTTACACTGCTTTATTACTTACATTGCCTTATTACTTACATTGCCTTATTACTTACACTGCCTTATTACTTACATTGCCTTATTACTTACACTGCCTTATTACTTACACTGCCGTATTACTTACACTGCCTTATTACTTGCATTGCCTTATTACTTACACTGCCTTATTACTTACATTGCCTTATTACTTACACTGCCGTATTACTTACACTGCCTTATTACTTACATTGCCTTATTACTTACACTGCCTTATTACTTACACTGCCTTACACTGCCTTATTACTTACATTGCCTTATTACTTACACTGCCTTATTACTTACACTACCACTGCCTTATTACTTCCACTGCCTTATTACTTACACTGCCTTATTACTTACATTGCCTTATTACTTACACTGCCTTATTACTTACACTGCCTTATTACTTACATTGCCTTATTACTTCCACTGCCACTGCTTTATTACTTACACTGCCTTATTACTTGCACTGCCTTATTACTTACACTGCCTTATTACTTACATTGCCTTATTACTTACATTGCCTTATTACTTACACTGCCTTATTACTTACATTGCCTTATTACTTACACTGCCTTATTACTTACATTGCCTTATTTCTTATTACTTACACTGCCTTATTACTTACATTGCCTTATTACTTACATTGCCTTATTTCTTACACTGCCTTATTACTTATATTGCCTTATTACTTACACTGCCTTATTACTTACACTGCCTTATTACTTACATTGCCTTATTACTTACACTGCCTTATTACTTACACTGTCTTATTACTTACAGTGCCTTATTACTTACACTGCCATATTACTTACATTGCCTTATTACTTACATTTACACTGCCGTATTACTTACACTGCCTTATTACTTACATTGCCTTATTACTTACACTGCCTTATTACTTACACTGCCTTACACTGCCTTATTACTTACATTGCCTTATTACTTACACTGCCTTATTACTTACACTGCCAATGCCTTATTACTTACACTGCCTTATTACTTACACTGCCTTATTACTTACATTAGCTTATTACTTCCACTGCCACTGCTTTATTACTTACACTGCCTTATTACTTACACTGCCTTATTACTTACATTGCCTTATTACTTACACTGCCTTGTTACTTACACTGCCTTATTACTTACATTGCCTTATTATTTACATTGCCTTATTACTTACACTGCCTTATTACTTACACTGCCTTATTACTTACATTGCCTTATTACTTACACTGCCTTATTACTTACATTACCTTATTTCTTATTACTTACACTGCCTTATTTCTTACATTGCCTTATTACTTACATTGCCTTATTACTTACACTGCCTTATTACTTATATTGCCTTATTACTTACACTGCCTTATTACTTACACTGCCTTATTACTAACACTGCCTTATTACTTACATTGCCTTATTACTTACACTGCCTTATTACTTACACTGTCTTATTACTTACATTGCCTTATTACTTACACTGCCTTATTACTTACATTGCCTTATTACTTACATTTACACTGCCGTATTACTTACACTGCCTTATTATTTACACTGCCTTATTACTTAAACTGCCTTATTACTTACATTTACACTGCCTTATTACTTACACTGCCTTATTACTTACATTGCCTTATTACTAACATTGCCTTATTACTTACATTTACACTGCCTTATTACTTACACTGCCTTATTACTTACAGTGCCTTATTACTTACACTGCCTTATAACTTACATTGCCTTATTACTTACATTGCCTTATTGCCTTATTACTTACACTGCCTTATTACTTACATTGCCTTATTACTTACACTGCCTTATTACTTACACTGCCTTATTACTTATACTGCCTTACATTGCCTTATTACTTACACTGCCTTATTACTTTCATTGCCTTATTACTTACACTGCCTTATTACTTACATTGCCTTATTACTTACATTGCCTTATTACTTACACTGCCTTATTACTTACATTGCCTTATTACTAACATTTACACTGCCTTATTACTTACACTGCCTTATTACTTACATTGCCTTATTACTTACACTGCCTTATAACTTACATTGCCTTATTACTTACATTGCCTTATTACTTACACTGCCTCATTTCTTACACTGCCTTATTACTTACATTGCCTTATTACTTACACTGCCTTATTACTTACACTGCCTTATTACTTATACTGCCTTACATTGCCTTATTACTTACACTGCCTTATTACTTACATTGCCTTATTACTTACACTGCCTTATTACTTACATTGCCTTATTACTTACACTGCCTTATTACTTACATTGCCTTATTACTTACATTGCCTTATTACTTACATTGCCTGTTAATGCCGCCTAGTTTGTTAGATGATTTAGCCTGTCGGTGTTTGATTTATACTGGCCCGGTTTACTTGGATTACACTGCCATATTACTTACACTGCCTTATTACTTACAGTGTCTTATTACTTACACTGCCTTATAACTTACATTGCCTTATTACTTACATTGCCTTATTGCCTTATTACTTACACTGCCTTATTACTTACATTGCCTTATTACTTACACTGCCTTATTACTTACACTGCCTTATTACTTATACTGCCTTACATTGCCGTATTACTTACACTGCCTTATTACTTGCATTGCCTTATTACTTACACTGCCTTATTACTTACATTGCCTTATTACTTACACTGCCGTATTACTTACACTGCCTTATTACTTACATTGCCTTATTACTTACACTGCCTTATTACTTACACTGCCTTACACTGCCTTATTACTTACATTGCCTTATTACTTACACTGCCTTATTACTTACACTACCACTGCCTTATTACTTACACTGCCTTATTACTTACACTGCCTTATTACTTACATTGCCTTATTACTTACACTGCCTTATTACTTACACTGCCTTATTACTTACATTGCCTTATTACTTCCACTGCCACTGCTTTATTACTTACACTGCCTTATTACTTGCACTGCCTTATTACTTACACTGCCTTATTACTTACATTGCCTTATTACTTACATTGCCTTATTACTTACACTGCCTTATTACTTACATTGCCTTATTACTTACACTGCCTTATTACTTACATTGCCTTATTTCTTATTACTTACACTGCCTTATTACTTACATTGCCTTATTACTTACATTGCCTTATTTCTTACACTGCCTTATTACTTATATTGCCTTATTACTTACACTGCCTTATTACTTACACTGCCTTATTACTTACATTGCCTTATTACTTACACTGCCTTATTACTTACACTGTCTTATTACTTACAGTGCCTTATTACTTACACTGCCATATTACTTACATTGCCTTATTACTTACATTTACACTGCCGTATTACTTACACTGCCTTATTACTTACATTGCCTTATTACTTACACTGCCTTATTACTTACACTGCCTTACACTGCCTTATTACTTACATTGCCTTATTACTTACACTGCCTTATTACTTACACTGCCACTGCCTTATTACTTACACTGCCTTATTACTTACACTGCCTTATTACTTACATTGCCTTATTACTTCCACTGCCACTGCTTTCTTACTTACACTGCCTTATTACTTACACTGCCTTATTACTTACATTGCCTTATTACTTACACTGCCTTGTTACTTACACTGCCTTATTACTTACATTGCCTTATTATTTACATTGCCTTATTACTTACACTGCCTTATTACTTACACTGCCTTATTACTTACATTGCCTTATTACTTACACTGCCTTATTACTTACATTACCTTATTTCTTATTACTTACACTGCCTTATTTCTTACATTGCCTTATTACTTACATTGCCTTATTACTTACACTGCCTTATTACTTATATTGCCTTATTACTTACACTGCCTTATTACTTACACTGCCTTATTACTAACACTGCCTTATTACTTACATTGCCTTATTACTTACACTGCCTTATTACTTACACTGTCTTATTACTTACATTGCCTTATTACTTACACTGCCTTATTACTTACATTGCCTTATTACTTACATTTACACTGCCGTATTACTTACACTGCCTTATTATTTACACTGCCTTATTACTTAAACTGCCTTATTACTTACATTTACACTGCCTTATTACTTACACTGCCTTATTACTTACATTGCCTTATTACTAACATTGCCTTATTACTTACATTTACACTGCCTTATTACTTACACTGCCTTATTACTTACAGTGCCTTATTACTTACACTGCCTTATAACTTACATTGCCTTATTACTTACATTGCCTTATTGCCTTATTACTTACACTGCCTTATTACTTACATTGCCTTATTACTTACACTGCCTTATTACTTACACTGCCTTATTACTTATACTGCCTTACATTGCCTTATTACTTACACTGCCTTATTACTTTCATTGCCTTATTACTTACACTGCCTTATTACTTACATTGCCTTATTACTTACATTGCCTTATTACTTACACTGCCTTATTACTTACATTGCCTTATTACTAACATTTACACTGCCTTATTACTTACACTGCCTTATTACTTACATTGCCTTATTACTTACACTGCCTTATAACTTACATTGCCTTATTACTTACATTGCCTTATTACTGACACTGCCTCATTTCTTACACTGCCTTTTTACTTACATTGCCTTATTACTTACACTGCCTTATTACTTACACTGCCTTATTACTTATACTGCCTTACATT
>JAWPHD010013920.1:0-64821 GCA_037043455.1 Cyrtodaria siliqua | reverse complement strand
TTTAATATGTGATCTACCGATTGATTATCACATTGAGAAAGTATTTTCTTATTTCTCAAACTATCGCCCCAAATGACTATGCTCACCAATATGGGAAATGTTTCCAGAACAGTAATATCATCAGTCAACCCCTTGGTATGCCAAGTGTCCGGCCATATACCGTAAGTCCATTTACCAATGAAATATGCACCAAAGCCTAAATCTAAACCTGCTGCACTATCGGTGTATAATTCAACATCTTCGTTGATAACCCAAAACCGATCCTGAAAATCAGAGACATCGTTGAATTTGTCAAAAATGTCAACCACATATGCAAATACTGTTTCAAGCTATGAGTGACTCTCAAATGATGATATGGCTTTGTCAGACCCCTTGTAGCATTTAATAACCTTCTCAGAAATGGTCTACCAGGTAAAATGGCCCTAGCTGCAAAATTCAGAACACCTATTACTTGCTGCATAACTCTTAATGTGATTTCATTCTTTTTTAAAACTTCAGCAATCTTCAATTTGATTTCATTTGTTTAAGCTATCGGCATCCTCACTACCGTCTCAGTTGAGTCCAATTCCAGACCCACGAAAACTGTTTTTGGCCATTCTGTTTTTTCATCTACAGTTGGAATTCCCAATTTTTACAACAATCGAAAAATACCTGCATAACGGTAAGGCAGTCACTAGTACACCGTTTCCCAGGAAAAAGGAAATCGTCTACATAATGTTCCAAATCGCCACATGGTGTTTTTTGTTTAACCAAAATTTCAATGAAAGTTGAAAACATTTCAAAAGTGGCACAACTTATTCCACCCAATAGTCATACATCTGCCAAAATAATAAAAATAATTAAATTTAAAACCAAGTTGATCAAAATCAGACGGCGAGATCGGAAGTAGGCGAAATGCCGATTTAATACCAGCTTTTCCCATCAAACAACCAACACCAGCATCCTGTACCATATGGACAGCCTCATCAAAGCTGGTATACTGGACCGAGAACAAATCAGGGTCTATTAAATCATTCACAGAACTATCATCGGGATAAGAAAGATGATGTATCAGTCGAAATTCGCCAGGATTTTTCTTTGGTACCAACCTCAATGGTGAGATTCTCAAATGTTTAATTGGTCTATCAACAAATGAACCACAAATCCTACCATGTTTTAATTCATTTTGAATTTTCTCTTTGGCAACAAAGGGATGTTCTATCAAATACTTTAGGTTATTTGCTTCCACTGGTAACCTTACACCTACATATTGCCGAGGGAGTCAAAATTCAAAATAATTTGCCGGTTCAATGGCAACCTTTCCGTTTGAATGTGTTTCTAATTCTTTCTTAAGTTCAATGAAATTAATGGGAGATCTATCTGAACAGTATACATTTGATGTATTTTCTTCATTCAAATTAGTGACCACCCCTTCCTGCATAGGAACCTCTGCCTCCTCTGTTATTTTGATTCCCTTGAAAGGAATGAAGTGACTGGTTTGAATTACTCCTACTGAAACTACTTGTCGGAGGCTTTCCCTTCAGACACCTAAATATGCCATGCTGGAAACTACCACATAGCGCACTTGAATGTCTATGCCGACATCTGGCAAATTTGCAATAGTCCTTCAGGGAAGAGTAGTTATATCCCTTTGAGAAAACGGAGACACCGGCCTGGGTGGGTGTTGTGTGTATGAACCACTATTTAGTGTCACCATCACACGAACATACAGCTCATAATTTAATTTGCCCCAGTTCTGCAATACATTTGATGGCGCATACGAAATTGATCATCGTACTGTAACCACGCCTGTCAGGAAATTTTGGCCAAATAAATACTCATAAAAATCAGAAAAGAATAGGTCAATTGGTCCTAATTGTTAATCGTATCTTACATATGCTTTGGTCTCGTTTCCAAATACCCATCAACCGCGTTTACATAAAAAATCATCAAAATGGGAAAAACAATAGCTCGCCATATGGAATAAATATGATAATTGGCTGATTTATAGGGGGAAATATTAACAACTGTTTGAACAAAATGCATACATAAGTATAATAATGCATTGTATGACCAGCAAAGGGTTTTGCATTCGTTTGCAGAGACTTTGTTTGCTTTACAAGATATTTGTCAACATGCCTTTATGGTCATTTAGCACCATAACATCATTCAAAATGGCGGCTCCCATATCCGTTTTACAACAACCTTTAAATTGTTATATCATCTGTGCTTATCATCCGATTTTGATAATTTCTTCATCTTTTCCTTTTTCTTTTTCAGAAATCGAAATAATAATGATTGTTGGCTGTATACCTACAATCCCTTTAACAAAGCTGATATATCTGATACTGATGCTTCTTTTCTCGATTTGCATCTCTCATTGAAAAAATAATTAGCAAAATTTATCACAAGAGGGATGTATCGTTAAGTATCTCTGCTTAGACGGAGATGTTACCAGAGCAAAATATTATGGGTTATATGGCGAAACTTATTCGTTTTCCTAGAGCTTGTAGTCGGGATGATGACTTTAATATTCGTAACATTTGTATAACTAAAAAGGTACTCCATCCGGGCTACCGTTACCACAAACTTTGAAAAAGCTTTGCAAAATATTGTTACCCTGATCTGCTTGTAAAATATAAAAGTAATTTGAGGACTTTTCTTCGACAAGGACTATCACAACATGAGTTATATATTGATGTAATTTACAAACTTCGTAAGATACTTTGTTAAAATGTTTAACAAAAGAGGTTATGACCCTATCATTTTGCAACTCACTGCATGTTTAAAATATGGTTGAAATATTCTCTCCTCTTTGATTTTGCGATGACCGGACAGACTGCGATTAGGCTATTAACTTTGTTCTACTGAAAGTTTAATGCAGATTAAAGTCTTTGTATCTGCGATTTTTTATTGATAAAAGCATCTTCTCGGTCTATATGTAAGAAATAAAATATTTCCAGCAGGTGTATATTGTCCCAGATCAATACCTGGTGGGCGGGACTTGATGATCTTCGATACCAAGGGCCGTAGTTGTGTTTCAAGTCCCGCCCACCAGGTTTTGATCTCGCACAATATAAACCCGCTTGAAATATTTTATTTTTAGGTAAATAGTTAGGAAATACCATCTTTGGGTATATATTTTTTTTTATATAATGGCATATTATTTTGGTCGCTTATAGCTAATTTAGTTTATTTTTATCAACTTAATATAGAAATAATGTATTTGAACAATTCTAAAAGAAGTATGAATCCTGATGTACTCCCTTTAAGTAATCCACAATTCCAGTATACAGAATTGAACACAAAACTATTATTACTCTCATTTTAAGTTCATAAAACTATATATTGAATTAATCCATGACAAACAACAGTATAATCCAAGAATATAAATTCCAACGGTCTAAAACTATACTCAGTTTGAAAAGAAACTGGACACTTTGAAAAGTTTACCTTGCACCCTATCCTCTTTATCAAGCGACAGTCCGTTAATGATTCGACTTGTTGAAAACAAATGACGACATGATATTGGCAATGGAATGATAAAAGCTTTTGGTACCAAACATGGCACATAATCACACTTTTATATCTAGAATGTCCTTAAACGGTACCCAACTATTGAAATCCTCATTGTAACCTTTCCATTTAATCAATGCTTGTTTCTTTTTGTAATCACGTCGTACTACTTTTTCAATTCTGAATATTTCTTGATCGGTTTTTAACATTTCCAATTCATAGAAGCTTCCATCAATGTTTTGATTGTTCAAATCTTTTATTTTGTATGTCACAGGATTTGTATATTGAATTTCATCAATAACAAATATTTCTTCGGTTCAATTTGGAGTATAACCTTTTTCAAACGTTCTTTTATATTTGCTAATTCTAACCTTGTCTCCTATTTTGAACTTTGGCAAAGCTTTATTAATTTTCATCTTTCCGTACAAGTTGAAATACACTATTCCTTTATTTTTTTCATCACTGGCCTCAATCGGTGTCATTTTTATACTCCGATGTGTTGTATTATTGTATTTATCAACCATCGCCTGTAGCGCGTCTAAATATGTATTTGTATTGTTTGCTGTGAAATATTTCCACATCCTCTCTTTTAATGTTCTATTAAATCGTTCAATTACTACAGCTTTTCCAAAATTAAACATGTGATACATTTTAATATTATTATCATCAAGGAACTGCTTGAATGTTTTGTTATAAAACTCCACACCCTGATCAACCCAGAGTAATTTACAGTGTATTTCTGTGCTTATAATCTTTTGGAAAGCTTTGGTAATTTCTATACCAGTTTTATTCAGAACAGGCATAATCCAAGCAAATTTACTAAATACATCAATAACAGTAAGCAGGTATTTGACACCTTTATTATATTTCGAAAACGATTGCATATCAACCAAATCAGCCGACCATATTTTATCTATTTCATTAACAATTTTGAGTGAACTTTCTTTGTATAGGTTTATGAAGTTCATCGGCTAGCTTATCAGTCCATCTCAACGCCTGTTCTTGTGTTTTGGCTCTCCAAGTCCTAGTTTATATTTTGCACTAATTACGGGTTTGACTATCAAATTCTTAGCGATCTTTTCTCCAAGTGATTTGGATTTTCTCGTTTTCAAACCGGTCAGCATGTTTTTATCACAGATTGATTTATTACTAGGACTTTCTTCATAACAGTTATCATGATCTTTACAAATAGCGTCTAATTCATTTGTTGGTTCTCCACTGTCAAGTGGATAACCAGGACCGCAATATTTACAACCAGGAAGCGTTAGCCCCTTTTTAGGCAACAGAGGAAGAAAAGCTTTATGAATATCAATACTCCCACCTTGTGTACTTTTAACAAATTGTGTTTTAGTAATACCACAAAAAGCGCATGTTGCTTTTAACATTCTTCTACCATTTTTTTTAAAATATACTGAGGATTAACATTTTCAGTAATTACTTTTTCTTTCACACAGTAACTCATATATAATATATGATAAGACTAAACTTTGTTGTTTAAAATATGATCGTATTATGTTTTCATTTTCCTCAGGTTTGTATGGTTTTAGTATTTTATAAAGTAATATCGTACAAACTATTTCCTTCTTGCAACTTTTTGACAAAGTAAAAACAGAAATATCCGCACAAGACACTCGTTTATCTTGATACTGGATGTTGTTGTATTTTATGTTGGGTATGTAATTTAAAACTTCTTTTGGTGGACTCAAACCAAACGGATCAAAATAATACTCATTACAGTAGCAAGTCCAGAGTGTACCAGGTCCAGTATAATCATCAAGATTAATAATACCGAATTCTTGTTTATTTTGTGTTGTTGGTAATTTGTTCTTGCTAAACACTCCCCTAAAGTTTTTAATGTCTAACTGCCTAACCCACTTTATTATGTCTAAGTTAGAAATAGGTTCGTTTTTGAAAATTAACTTTTTTTTTACGAATGGGATACTTCTATATGGTCTAAATTGTGAATCTACTTGTAAACTTTTGCCTACTCTCAAGCATTTTCCTTTTCTACCCACTTGCAAACCTTTTCACGTCAAACTGCTAATAAGAGATCCAATTAAAGGAATCCCTACTGATCCGAGCAATCCAAGAAATCCCCATCTGGTTGTTGATGTCTTGTCAGTTTAATAGGGCAGCAAACTTTTGACTTTATTATCTTTTGTCTTTGCGATGGTGTTAACACACCTGATTTAAGAAGTGCTTGTTTTTTACTGCTAGGGATATTTACCTTCCATTTCCGAATAGTTTACCAATTCCAGTACTCGCCAGACCACTAAGTGCTCCTGTTGCCAGAGGTCCTAATATGTTTAGAGCGAGTCTAGCAACTATCGGTAATATTGTTTTAGCTAATGCACCCAAAAAGCCTCCATTTTTGGACTGAGATCTCATCTACGATTTTGATATATTCAAATCCAATCCATATCCGTTGGATTTAGCTTTGTTAATGTTGTTAATCTGAGTAGCTGTCCACAACAAAGGAAAATCCCCAGTTAGTTGATTATTCTTCAACCTGAGCGTTAATTCACTTTTGTTTTCATATGTTTTTGCCAGACTTCGTTTCTGGCCATCTGTCAAATCTTTCTTTATATATATTATAAGTTAGATTAAACTATTACCAATTCATTTCCAACAGTATCAATAACGACATCTTCCTCATACAATATCAACGCATAAACTTTATAAGGATCCCCCGGGGGTATATTTAGCTTATATCTCAAGCTTAGTTGTTTTGGATCACCACTGACATCATTTCCCTTGTAACTTAAATCGAAATATATCATTCCAAAGAGATTTTTAAAATTGCCCACTTTGAGTAAAGTTCCAGTGTTTTTATCATTTTGTTTTTATGAATAATTAATACCATCTCTGAATATTCTTATAATATTATCATGGCTGTTTTCAGTTTCTGGATAATATATCCCATTTCCAACTTCCAATCTGGCTGGTTGTAAATAGCAATTAGTATTAGCAACATTTACATGAACATTATCTAAAAGATGAGGATTTTGTGTTTGAGACGAACTCTTGTTTGCCCTTTGCAAATAAACCAAAACATGTTTTGGACTTTTAACACCAGCTGTTATTCTAAATACATATTCGGTTGCTTGGGTACTTCCACTTTCTTGTATCATTTCACGAAGATAAGTCCATCTTGTTGATGTCATATGATTTGACATAACAAAAGGCAAACCATCTGAGTTAAATATCCTTTTAGGTATCCACAAAACTAATTTTATTAATAACCACCCGGCCATCATCACCAGTAGCTTTGAAAATTAGCACATCATCAGCCGCCAGTTGTAAGCTAATTTGAATTTGACCCGGAGGCAGCATGTTTGTTTCCAAACCCTCAAAGAAGGAATATTTGTTTAATGGAATTATAGAGTTAACTTTTTGATTAGTTATGATTAAAGCATGACGAATCTCAAATCCTGAATTATAACCAGCTTGACCATCTCGAGATTCTGCCACAGTCGTATTATCCAATTCAAGTATTCGTTTGTTCCGGTTGTCTTCGCATAATCGTCAGACATTTCAAGCTAACTTTTAACGTTAACAAATCTGTGAAGATTATTTCCATCGTAAACTGTTTTTCCATTTTGCTTTACTTGCATTTGATCAATCAATGAAGCTGCATCGTTAATTAGAGCAATTTCATCAACGGCTGCAAAAGCAGCTCCATCGAGAAGCTTGTTTACTTGAAAACTGATTTCAAAATATGCGTTATACCAATCAAAGTAAGAACTTCTGTCATTTATTGTAAATTGGTAGCCACTTTTCATTTGTCTGATAGTATTTCCAGGTAAAGTTATGGGGGTATCTAACTGAACAGGTACATGTTCATATCTAGTATTATATTTATCACTTCGAAACATCTATGTATACTAGTAATTAGATTAAATTAATCGTTTAATTCACGCATGAATTCCTCTTCCGGATATTAATCTGTTAATTTTTGCATTTACATCTTCTTCAGTTATATTATCAGCCACAACATCTTTTGTGGCAGCTTTTGTAAGTTCTTTTAAAATTATCTCACCTTTTGGGTTAGGTTTAATAATCGAAACTAATTTATCAGCAGCCATTTTACCTACTTCATCTCCAAGTTTTTTAGAACCACTCTCTATGATTTGTTTTCCGGCAGTTTCTAATGCTTTCTTGCCCGCTGATTTTACAGACTCACTAGATACTTTTGATCCAACTTTTGAAAAAATGTCAAATATGCCAGCTCCAGTTAATCGATCAACTTCAGTATAAGTTCTCGTGCTAGTATCATAAACTTTTTTTAATCGCGTCATATAACATATGTCAGATAAAACGTAAGTTACTCAACTACATTAATTATTTCAAAACAAATTGAAATGACGTATTAATACTTTTGCTGGAGAAATCTGTTATGTAAATATTAATAATTTTAATGATCGTTTTGTTTACTCAGCAGAACCCGACTCTTATCGGTTCATCTTTGAAAGGATATGACCTCGTAAGGTTGGCTGTACTTATTTCATAAATACCATCCCCATATGATCCATCAACAACAGAATTACTTATCAAATCACAGTGGATGTACAAAGTATCGATAGAATTTGTTATGTTTGGTACTACTGTCCCAAATTTAGTTTCTCTGATAACCGCATCTTTGTTAAACCCAATCAAAGTGTGATAGTTTGATTCTCTCAAATCAAGCATGAAATTATTATGAATGGTAACTAAACATTTGAAACTTGATAAATCAACTTCAATTCTTATCGGGATAGGCGAGTCATCAGTCAAATCACCGTTTACAGTCAATGTTTCTTAAATATAATTATCAATATCAGCATAACTGTAATTTCCATTAGTAAAAATAATTGCTTTTGAATCTTTATCTTTTCCATTGTGATACCTTATCACATTGTCATTAAAATCCTCGCTAATAGTATACCATGAGTAAGTCATAGAATTAATCTTATCGAGCCCAATACCATAGTTTGTTCTTATCTAACATCAGTGGTCTATCAAATACAGTTGTAAAATTACTCGGTGTATTTGAGCTATTAATTATTGAAGCTCTTTCTGATGATAATACGATTTTTTGTTCCATATAACGTAGATCAAATTAATCATCTATATAAAACAGCTTAAAACTCGATTTTTCAAAATTAAAAACTTGAGTAGTGTTACTTTGTACAATTGAACTGACAATTAATGCCCTATTTTTTGTGAGATATAATTTGAATGTTTCTTTTAGCGTTTTTTGCCGTTTTCTTCTATTGTTGGATATAATAACGTCTTTTGTTCTGCTGTATTATTATTAAGAAGAAAATGTATTGCGTCCCCTCCTGTATAAGTAAAGTTTATTTCAAATACATAACTTCCAGATTTCTCAACAAATAGTCCAGCAACAACTGCATCCATGGAAAAATATTCTTTGCTTTTTATAAATGGATTGGTTATAAAAGTAAACGCATCGAGAAAATATTTACGATTAGTTCTTTCAATTGGTTTTTGTGTTGGATGCGATACAAAATGTGTTCTCATTCCACCACAGGAGTCTACAAAGGTATAACACTTATTCCATCTATTGTTGCTTCAAACATTATAATCCGACTTGCACAGTCCACTTTTGCTTTCATCAATTATACCAAGAAGTACTGTGTGGCGACTATTAGACTTTTGATTAAACTGTTTCAGTAAAACTATTTCACCATCAAAGGCTTTGCTTCTTTCATCCTAGGCAGCTTTCAATTGCTTTGAAACACCATCAATAGCAGTCTCAAGTTTATTAGTGTCAACCATTTTGCTCAAAGCAGTCTCCAGCGACTTACCGTGAACCATTTTCTTTTTGATGTCCTCAAACACTTTGTCGATATCGTCAACGTTAGTGCTTGTTTGCCCATTTAATATTTTTATTTGAGTTATTTCAGCAGTAAAGGCAGTTCTCATTTGTGTTGTAGCAGTAGTAATAGCGGCTTCAAGTTCATTGTTATCAACCATTTATTTACTGATTTATCCAATCCGTGTATTAATATTTTGAACACCAGATCTTATTTGTTCGCTTAATTTCTTGTAGTTTTCGCTATCTTCCAATCCATCTTCATTCTTTTCTAACTCTTTCAAAGCATCACCTAGAAGTTTTATTTCATCTTTCAAGCCATTTGAACTTCAACCATTTTCTCACGGTTTGTTTGTAATTGCTTTTGTATCAGACTTATTTTAACACAAACACCTGTTGCCAAATGTTTCATCATGTCTGGAATTTTATCAATATTATAATCACGTATGCTTTTTGTTATTCTTCTTTGAGTAAATTGCTTTGTTGCTACATCATCTGCTTTGTCTGGATTGCCAACATTGATAATTCTATTTTTATCACTTCTCAAAACATTTTCCTAGTTTTTACCGTTGTGAAGATAATTAACCAGATGTTTTTGTTTTACATACTCAGACAGCACAATCCCAAAATTTGTAATATTAACACCGCCTGAGCTAGTTTCCTCGCTTCCAAGATCATTAAAAAGTCCTATTGTATATAATATGATTAAATTTCACCGTTAAAGTTACGCTTTACTAACTTTCTCGGACGATCAAGATACAGAAAGTCATACTGTTTGTCAGTTGCTTTTCTATACTGCTCTTTGCTAACAACCTGTTCGTTGGAAAGCATACCCAGCTCACGATTAACTGGAGTCGCAAAAAATATGTAATGAGAGCAATTCAACCGAATGTCTTTGGGAGTTTTGTAGTAGCATTGTGACAAGTAAATCACGCAAAAATTCGTATGCCTGCCTTGGATGAAATAATCGACAATATCATTTTGGTTACGCTCGCAAACATAATCATCAAAAGTAGCTATCTTTTGAGTATCAGAATCCAAATCATTCACAGGGATAACTTCTTCGGGATGGTTAAAATTGTGTACTATTGATTTTATGAATATTGAGTTCTGCTCAACCCGGGGCTAGAGGGCGTGAGCGGTAGCTAGCATATTTCACTACCGCTCATGAACAGTCTCAATCAAACCGAGACTGCAATATTTCGTATGTGTCGTGCTCGGCCGTTTCCAAAGGTCCATTATCATACTCTTTTTTTTTGATCATTTGAACACTCCAGTATATCTTCGACTGGGATTTTATTCTTTTTTGCTATCTTTTTAAGTTTTTGCGACAAGACCTAGCTGGTTCTTAGACTCTTTCAAGTTTTTAGCAAACAAATAAATCTTGTCATAGTAAATTAAACGTTTCAGCAACATGTGAACTAATGTGTTTGTCTTGCCAGATCCTGAATTACCGCATATAAGCATTCTAAAACAACAGTCCGGCATGAAGTTCCATATATGCTTGAAATTACCATTGTCTGTCTTCATATCATAGCTTGGAATTTCCATTATAATAATACTTGGATAATACTTAACTCATGTTATTTTAATCTAACCATATATTATACATGTCTTTGTTAAAGTGGAGAGAATTAGCGAGTAAAATGAAAATATCAAATAATCTTGTGAAAGAATATGAAAATAAAGTTATTCAAAGAAGACTAGAAAGAGGAGCTAGCAAGGATTTATACCAAAAAATTCTCGAGCCTGTAACTAGTAGAATAACACAGCAAACAACACAGCTAGCTGAACATTTGATTACCCTTCCAGAAATACGTCAACAGTTGGCTATACTTCCAGAGGTACTACGCCCGCGATTAGCCAGAGCACCACCACCGCCGCCAACACAATCACCACCACCACAACCACCACCACCACCACCACCACCATTCGTTCCTAAAGATAAAAAACCGACTACCAAGCAAACCGCAGATCCTAAAGACCGAGAACCGAAGGTTAATTTAATGGAGGAACTAAAGCAGAAGTTAACGTCTGGACCAAAATTAAGAAAAACTACAGAAAACGCGCCCAGATCTAAACCTGCCGAACCTGTGGAAGAATTATTTAAAAAATCATAGAAAAACGTACTTCAATTAATCCTGAGGAAGAAGAAGAAGAATGGGAAGAAGACGAACCTGCTGCGAGGCCTATGGAACTCAAACCGGTGTATGATGTTGACTTAGATGTTGGCATGGAAAAAGAAGTACTTGATAAGTATGGTTTGTCAACCCCATCTAAAATACCAGGTATTATGGAAAGAAAAGCTAATTATGATGAATATGTTACAAAAGCTGAAGAGATACACAAGGAAATGTCTTCCAGGATATCAAGTCTGAAAACAATAATACGCGGCCTCGATCCAGAAACAATTGAAGAAAGGATAAAAAAGGCGAAAGATCCAAGAACTATAAAAAACAAAGTTAAAGAAATGATTGAAAACCCCAAGACTACTAGTGATAATCGAGATCAACACATACAGGAATATAATAAGCTGGCTAATGATATATAAGCTATAGAATTTTACAAAGAGAGGTTACCAGAACGAGCTCGGACAGCCGAAGAGACTACAAAAAAGACTTCCGGCGAAGGTATGCAGCAGGAAAGAAATTCATACGAAATAAGCAAAGATGGTCACTACGGTATGCTTTAAATTGATATACATAATCTTGTTGGTCATCACAAACTAATTGCTAGATAGGCAGGGTCAGTTGTGCTAGATTTGAAAGTAGATAGCGATTTTATAGACTTGGTGACAAAGCGTTACAACAATGGAAAAGCATACTCGAAGCTATCTCAAAATGCATTCAAGGAACTGACAGAATTATCTGATTTGCCAATTCATAAAAGTTCTTCAAAGTACAAGAAGATTTTAGGAGGTTGTGCAGAATATTACAATAGTCCTGCTGATCTGGTTAATGATCTGGAGTTAGTGTGTGGAAGTATTAAATCTGGAGATAATAGTCCACAGTTGATAAATAAAGGTATAAGCATAATCGACGAGCTATTAAAAAAGGTAATATATCAACCGGAGAACACGAGCAATTGTTTTCTAAATATTTCAATTAATCTAATTATTATTATAATGAAAGAAATTAAAAGCAAGGAGGAATTAATTAGTTAGTTACCTGATTCGACAAGCGGCAGCATACAGACTTAGTTACAAATTATGCGGTAGAATTAATACGGGGTTGCAAATCATATGCGGGATAATTGGTTGTACTGCCGCATTGGTATTGGTTCCAGCAGTTCCTGTTTTCATAGCTATTGTTGGAGCAATTCCCCCAATAATTGCGGATTTGATGAACAAAACTAAAATAGCAGAGAAAAAGGTTTTATTAAAGTCACATCATAGAAGTTTTAAACACCTTCTTTCATATGTCCAAACATGTAATATGCCTGACGGGGAGATAATCTCATTATGCTTTTCTAAAATACTCCATCTGCAGCAAAATGATAGTTTTACTGAACCCCTGGAAAGATGTATTGAGAGGTATAAGTTAAACGGCTACTAAACCAGTTCTTTTTCAACTTGTTTCCATATGGTATCGTACTTGTCTCTAGTAGCTTTTGTCTTAATTGCCTTTGTTTCTTTTTTTATTTCTAATAGCTCGAATATCTTCTGGAAAATGTAATTAAATTTAATTACTCTTTTCCGGCCTCCTATCTTATCTAAAAAAAAAATGCAATTTTGTAAAACAAATCCTCTCATCTCTGCTTATCTATTGGGAATAAATTGTACACTCCCAAAAGTTCTTCTAAATGATATCTTCTGTGATAAACGCTCTTCTTGCGAACTCCCCGATAATCTACAACAAGATCATATCCATTGTCGGTCTCACATTCGAAACAAATATGTTCCCCATCAAAAACCTCGCAAGTGCTATTACAATTTACACATGCATATGTGCAATTATAGCAAAGTTTGTACCCAACACAATCCTTACAGTGCGCCTTTTTGTCGATTTTATAAAATAAAAAACAATCCATGCAAAGTTCAGAAAAATCAAAAACACCTAATAATCTCTTACAATATATACAGTTCGTCATATAATATACTATTATTATTATTTATTTAAGTAGGGCTTAACAGAATAAGAATAGTATAATATTATATGACATACACATATGATATAGAAAGTCTCAGGAAAGATTGCGATAAGCAGGCTTTGTTAGTTGATTTTGAGGGTACAAATAAAACTGACAGAGAACTATTATTTTTTGTAAACTTCAAAGACTATAACTGACTCTTAAAAGATAAAACTCCCATGGAAAATAAGAAAACGTGATATCAAAAGATTAAACAGATCGCGTGATAAAATGATCACAGGAGCGACTAACGGTCCCATAACTATTGATTTTTTTATTTATTACTACGGTAAGATATTAAAAGAGGGAATTGATATTATTTTTTATGTTGGTTAAATTAATTAATTAGGGCTTAACGAATTCCGTATTATATATATTATATAATGAGTGTACAAGAAATTGAAAATCCCAGTAACAATATAGTAAGGTTTTTCTGTGGGTATTGTACGTAAAAGATTTTCCCTCTCACAGCTTAATCAGACGCGAGAAACAGTCACAGAATCCCTCGAGATGGAATTAAAAAGAACGGGTGGTTTTAAATTGAGTGTTGCTTTAAAAATGACTTTCGTTATGCTAGGTAAAGCCACGATTACATACAAAACAGCTTACTTTACATCAAAGGCGGCAATAATCTTAAATAAAGGATATCGAGGGTGCTTTAGATACAGCAACTGATGAAATTATGAGTAGAATTGGAAGCTGGATCTCCGAGGGAAGTGGATGGTTAATTGAATCAGTAGACATTATCTAAACAGGGTGAAGTATAAGCCATTGAGGGGCAGCTCTTATTTGAAGTTACCAAAAAAACTTTCTCACCACACGAAAGGCCTAATAAATATAAAAAATGAAAAAGATGATGAATTCTTCAGATGGTGTCATTTAGCATATAAATTTCCAGCAGCAATCATACATCCAGACAGAATAACAAAGTACAAAAAGCATGCTGCTGATCTCGATTACAGTGGAATTACATTTTCTGTTACATTAAAGGAAATTCCTAAAATAGAAAAAAATATATATATGTTTTAATATATTTGGATATGAAAAAAGTAGGGTGTATCCTCTATACATATCAAAAAACAGAGTTGAAGAAGAATGTGATGCTTTTGATTGTCGAAGAAGAAAAAACCCATTATGTGTGGATAAAAGATTTTAACGGTTGATGTTTAATCAAACATTACATTCAAATACAAAATGGTTCTGCAAAACATTCCTGCAATGCTTTAAATTAGAAAAAATCTTGGAAAAGCATCTGCCCGATTGTCTTTCTCTAAATGGCAAGCAAGCAATAAAAATGCCTTTTGCGAGTGAAAAGGTTTTCTTTAAAAACTATGATAGGCAGTTAATGGTTCCATTTGTTATATATGCTGACTTTGAAGCAATAACGGGAAAAAAATATTGTAAAAAAACTGCGACTACATGTTTTAAGAAAGATTTGACAATGACAGTGGCAGAAGAAAAAGAAATTAGGGCGGCTGAGAAATGTCATATTTGTGATAAACGATATGACGTGATAGAGCAGTTAGAGATCATTGTCACATAACTGGGAAGTTTAGAGGAAGTGCTCATGATGCATGCAATCTCAGTTTCAAGTTGACTAAAATGATACCTGTTGTATTTCATAATTTGAGGCGTTATGACGCTCACTTTATAATGATGCAACACATCGGAAAGTTCAAACAAACGATAAATGTTATACCAGATAACATGGAAAGGTATATGGCTTTCATGTTTGGGTAAAATTTGGTGTTTATAGATAGTTTCCAGTTTATGTCACAGTCACTCGATAACTTGGTAAAAAACTTTCCGTTGTTTAAGTATATCTCTCAGGAATACTCTTATGAAAAGTTAGATCTTTTGAAAAGAAAAGGAGTTTACCCGTATGATTATATGGATAGCTTTAAACGTTTCAAAGATAAATAATTGCCTGATAAGAAAAGCTTCTACTCTCAGCTAAATGATGCAAATATCTCAGATGAAGATTATGAGCATGCTAAAAAAACAAAGAACAAGAACAAAAACAGTGATGTTTTGTTGCTAGCTGATGTTTTTGAGAACTTCAGAAAAATGTGCTTTGAGTATTACAAATTAGATTCTTGTCATTACTTCAGTAGTCCCGGTTTATCTTGGGATGCCTGTTCGAAAATGACTGATATTAAACTTGACTTGATTACGGATATCAATATCTGTTTGTAGAAAAAGGAATGAGAGGCGGTGTTAGTTATATTGCGACTAGATATTCGAAAGCTAATAATAAGTATATGGAAAACTATGATAGTAGCAAACAGAGTAAGTATATAATGTATCTTGATGCTAACAACTTGAACGGGTTGGCGATGTGTCAACCTTTACCAACTGATAATTTTAAATGGGTCGATAAATTTGAAGAAGGGAAATCAAACTATATTGTTGAGTGTGATCTTGAATAACCAGAAGAGTTACGTGACTTGCATAATGATTATCCTCTCGCTCCGGAAAGTCTATATATAAAAGATGAGTGGTTGTCGGACCACTGCAAGAACTTGAAGAGTAAGTTTGATTTGGGAACTAGTAAAGTTAACAAACTTGTTACTACATTGAAGAATAAGGAAAAATATGTTACGCATTATAGAAAATTTAAAGTTGTAAAAAATTGGGGTTGAAAATGAAAAAGATACACAGGATACTCCAGTTTGATGAGTCTCAATGGTTGAAGGTTGAAGGTGTATATTGACTTCAATACTACAAAAAGGACAGCTGGTAAAATGCTTTTGAAAAAGATTTCTTCAAGCTTATGAATAATTCGGTTTTTGGCAAGACGATGGAAAACTTGAGAAAAAGAGTTAATGTTAAGCTGACGCATGACGAGGAAGTTCTTTTGAAATATGCGGCAAGACCATCGTTTATTTCTTGTAAAAATTGTTTGCAAATAGGGTAAAAGAAAGGCTTGTCTTAAATCGCCCTTGTTATGTTGGCAAGTATATTCTAGACTTAACAAAATACTTGATGTATGATTTCCACTACAATTATGCTAAAAACAAATACAATGAAAAAGTCAAATTATTGTTTACTGACACTGATTCTCTGTGTTATGAAATTAGGACAGAAGATGTGTATGCTGATCTTTACAAAGACAAAGAACATTTTGATAACAGCGATTATGATCCAAAAAGCGAGTTTTACTTCAGCGATAACAAAAAGGTTATTGGTAAGATGAAAGACGAGGCCTGTGGTGCGGTGATCGTAGAGTTTGTTGGATTGAGGAGCAAGTCATACTTATACATTTTGGCTGATAATACCGAAACAAAGAAATGCAAAGGTGTTAAAAAATGTGTTGTCAAAAAACAGATAACGGACGATAACTACAAAAATATTTTATTCACAGCAACAGAAGCTCATCATAAAATGAAAGTTATCAGATCTAACAAACACAAGCTGGGCAGCTATAAAATTAATAAAAAAAGTTTGTCCGCTTATGATGACAAAAGGTACATATTAGATAATGGCTGGGATACACTAGCATATAAATAATAATATACTACTTTATATATGGAACAAACATTTGCGGAAGAGATATGTGAAAAACTTGAGGAGTTGAAGGGCAAATATAGGAAAGCATTGTTGGCATGCAAACAGGACCGTGTGGAATATGATGTGATTCATGCTGATTTTCTAGATACTGGGAAAAGTCAAATTAACAAAAGAGGGTGATTACAATTAGAAATTAATTATTATCTAGAAAAACTCGATCATACCAATAGAAAGCTTCTTAGTTTAAAACGTAAAATATGCGAATGCAGAAAAATAAAATATTTTATGGAAAATTTGATATGTATAGTGATGATGAGGATTATTGTCCTGTTCCTTCTGATTTTGTTTAACAGCCGAGAAGCTTGATGTTGAAGTTATTTTGACAAAAGATTTCGATTCAGGCGATTGGGGAAATTTCAGCAAAAGAGGACTTGCTAAACCTCAGGTGCATCTCTACATTTCATTTCGGTAGAGGTATACCAAAGAGGGTTCTTATGTTCTTTCCCAGGACATGCTAGCAAGAGGACTTCCCAAACATCAGATGTGTCTCTACTTTTTTTTTCTGTAGACATATTTCAAAATGAGGTTCTGGTAATGTTTGTGGAGTTGTATGTTGAAATATCACCCAGTCAGAGATGATGAAGATGATTCGCTTTGTTCCTTCTGATTTTCTTTAACAGTTGAGACTAGACCCGATGCTGTTTTGGGTCATGTGATTTGAAAACTTCGCCAAAAGTAAATTCACCCAAAATAAAATAGTTGCACCCTTCCAAAAAAGTAGTATACAAACTGGGGTTCCGACTTTGTTTAACAGCCGAGACTAAAATCATCTGCGGTGTTGGGTTTGAAAGTTATTGATTACCCAATCTGCAAATGATTTTATTTGGGGTTGATTAAAAAAATATCAATTATTTATAAGTAGTGTAGAACCTGGGGGTATTGGGAGAGTGTTCTTTGTGGGGGGTTGTAACGAGTTTTTAAATGTGTTGGTTAGCTTGCCGGCTGATAAATTTACTGACTCGTTGCATAAAACGCCCCGCAAAAGAACTGTCTCTATACCGTCACTTTACATACTACTGTTAGAGTGCTGTGGTTTGCCATACAGTGCGGACCTACGGGGGCTATTACGTTAGAGTGCTGTGGTTTGTGGTACAGTGCGGACTTACGGGGCTATTACGTTAGAGTGCTGTGGTTTCTATGGTACAGTGCGGACCTACGGGGCTGTTACGTTAGAGTGCTGTGGTTTGTGGTACAGTGCGGACCTACGGGGCTATTACGTTAGAGTGCTGTGGTTTCTATGGTACAGTGCGGACCTACGGGACTATTACGTTAGAGTGCTGTGGTTTGTGGTACAGTGCGGACCTACGGGGCTATTACATTAGAGTACTGTGGTTTCTATGTTACACTGCGGACCTACGGGGCTATTACGTTAGAGTGCTGTGGTTTCTATGGGACCATTTAAAACACTTAAAATAAATCGTTCAACTCTTTGGTTACACTCTGCGTCATCAATAACAATTCCACAAAATAACTCTTCATTTCTTAGAACTAAACCATATGTACAACTTACACCTTTAAATCGTCATTCAGCAACCTCGTGTCAGGTTCCTTCTAAAAATCTTATCAGGATTTTTGTTTTGTTAACGGCCTTACCTTTCAGTTACTGTTTATGGATCATCTGTTTTGAGGAACAAGAGCATCAAGAATTGCAGGGCAATCCATAGTCCCCCACCGGCCTAGACAAACATTTTCCAGACATTTTCTATGATGGAGGTCAAAGATCATGGTCAAGGTCACAATGGCCTTATTTTGGTACGCGACACACCGCTATCCCAAGATGTATTCACATACCAAGTTTGGTGTCTCTAAGTGTTATGGTATTGAAAATACGGTCCGGACAAGCATTTTCTATGACAGAGGTCACAGGTCAAGGTCACAATGACCTTATTTTGGTACGCGACACACCGCTATCCCAAGATATATTCACATACCAAGTTTGGTATCTCTAAGTGTTATGGTATTAAAAATACGGTCCGGACAAGCATTTTCTATGACAGAAGTCACAGGTCAAGGTCACAATGACCTTATTTTGGTACGCGACACATCGCTATCCCAAGATGTATTCATATACCAAGTTTGGTATCTCTAAGTGTTATAGTATTGCAAATATGGTCCGCACAAGCATTTTCTGTGACAGAGGTCACAGGTCAAGGTCATAGTCACAGTGACCTTATTTTGGTACGCGACACACCGTTATCCCAAGATGTATCCACATCCAAAGTTTAGTATATCTAAGTGTTATAGTATTGCAAATACGGTACGGAAAAGCGTTTTCTATGACAGAGGTCACGGGTCAAGGTCAAGGTCACAATGAACTTATTTTGGATCGCGACACACGGTTATCCCAAGATGTAATCACATACCAAGTTTGGTATTTCTTGAGTGTTATAGTATTGAAAATACGGTCCGGACAAGCATTTTCTATGACAGAGGTCACAGGTCAAGGTCAAGGTCACAATGACCTTATTTTGGATCGCGACACACGGCTATCCCAAGATGTATTCACATACCAAGTTTGATATCTCTTAAGTGTTATAGTATTGCAAATACGGTCCGGACAAGCATTTTCTATGACAGAGGTCACAGGTCAAGGTCACAATGACCTTATTTTAGTACGCGACACACCGCTATCCCAAGATATATTCACATACCAAGTTTGGTATCTCTAAGTGTTATGGTATCAAAAATACGGTCCGGACAAGCATTTTCTATGACAGAGGTCACAGATCAAGGTCACAATGACCTTATTTTGGTACGCGACACATCGCTATCCCAAGATGTATTCATATACCAAGTTTGGTATCTCTAAGTGTTATAGTATTGCAAATATGGTCCGCACAAGCATTTTCTGTGACAGAGGTCACAGGTCAAGGTCATGGTCACAGTGACCTTATTTTGGTACGCGACACACCGTTATCCCAAGATGTATCCACATCCAAAGTTTAGTATATCTAAGTGTTATAGTATTGCAAATACGGTACGGAAAAGCATTTTCTATGACAGAGGTCACGGGTCAAGGTCAAGGTCACAATGACCTTATTTATGATCGCGACACACGGCTATCCCAAGATGTAATCACATAACAAGTTTGGTATTTCTTGAGTGTTATAGTATTGAAAATACGGTCCGGACAAGCATTTTCTATGACAGAGGTCACAGGTCAAGGTCACAATGACCTTATTTTGGATCGCGACACACGGCTATCCCAAGATGTATTCACATACCAAGTTTGATATCTCTTAAGTGTTATAGTATTGCAAATACGGTCCGGACAAGCATTTTCTATGACAGAGGTCACAGGTCAAGGTCAAGGTCATAGTGACCTTATTTTGGAACGCGACACACCGCTATCCGAAGATGTATTCACCTACCAAGTTTGGTATCTTTAAGTGTTATAGTATTGAAAATACGGTCCGGACAAGCATTTTCTATGCATTTTCTATGAAGAGGTCACAGGTCAAGGTCAATGTCACAATGACCTTATTTGGTACGCGACACACCGCTATCCCAAGATGTATCCACATCCCAAGTTTAGTATCTCTAAGTGTTATAGTAATGAAAATACGGTCCGGACAAGCATTTTCTATGACAAACATCACAGGTCAAGATCAAGGTCACAATTACCTTATTTTGATACGCGACACACCGCTATCCCAAGATGTATTCGCATACCAAGTTTGGTATCTTTTAAGTGTTATAGTATTGCAAATATGGTCCGGACAAGCATTTTCTATGACAGAGGTCACGGGTCAAGGTCAAGGTCACAATGACCTTATTTTGGATCGCGACACACGGCTATCCCAAGAAGTATTCACATACCAAGTTTGGTATTTCTTGAGTGTTATAGTACTGCAAATACGGTCCGGACAAGCATTTTCTATGACAGAGGTCACAGGTCAATGTCAAGGTCCTAGTGACCTTATTTTGGTACGCGACACACCGCTATCCCAAGATGTATCCACATACCACGTGTGGTATCTCTAAGCATTATAGTATTGAAAATACGGTCCGGACAAGCATTTTCTATGACAGAGGTCACAGGTCAAGGTCACAATGACCTTATTTTGGTACGCGACACACCGCTATCCCAAAATGTATTCATATACCAATTTTGGTATCTCTAAGTGTTACAGTATTGAAAATACGGTCCGGACAAGCATTTTCTATGACAGAGGTCACAGGTCAAGGTCAAGGTCACAATGACCTTATTTTGGTACGCGACACACCGCTATCCCAAGATGTATTCACATACCAAGATTATTATCTCTTAAGTGTTATAGTATTGCAAATACGGTCCGGACAAGCATTTTCTATGACATAGGTCACAGGTCAAGGTAAAGGTCATAGTGACCTTATTTTGGTACGCGCCACACCGCTATCCGAAGATGTATTCACATACCAAGTTTGGTATCTCAAAGTGTTATAGTATTGAAAATACGGTCCGGACAAGCGTTTTCTATGCATTTTCTATCAGGAGGTCGCAGGTCAAGGTCAAGGTCACAATGACCTTCTTTGGTATACGACACACCGCTATTCCAATATGTATTCACATACCAAGTTTGGTATCTCTATGTGTAATAGTATTGAAAAAACGGTCTGGACAAGCATTTTCTATGACAGAGGTCACAGGTCAAGGTCAAGGTCACAGTGACATTATTTACGACACACCACTATCCCAAGTTGTATCCACATACCAAGTTTGGTATCTTAAAGTGTTATAGTATTGAAAATATGGCCCGGACAAGCATTTTCGGAACATTTTCTATGACAGATATCACAGGTCAAGATCAAGGTCACTGTGACCTTTTTTTGGTATGCGACACACCGTCATCCCAAGATGTATTGAAATATCAAGTTTGGTATCTCAAATTCTTATAGTATTAAAAATACGGCCCGGACAAGCATTTCGGAAGGACGGACGGACGGACGGACGGGGTGCAAACCTATAGTCCCCCGACTATAGTCCCACGGGACCGGCGGGGGACTAAATACCATATAACGTCTCCTTTCAGAAATCGTTTAGATCATTCAAGACGCAGAGTGTTCCCTCTATAAGTGAGTGCAATGCTACGAGGTGCAGTTGTTGCAATTATTTATCTTGCAAGTCTACCATGAAATCAGCTGTTAATGGTAGAATGTTTAATGTGTGTCTAGCTTCAAATGTTTATTGACGTACATCTCACGTCATTTATGGTTTGACTTGAAATGCACCACGTTGTGTTATACAATATGTTGGACAAACAGTTCGATCTTTAAAAGTTCGATTTCGTGAACATAAATATAATGCAGGTAATCCTAACAAGAAAAGCTATAATACATGTATTATAGCATGGGGAGTACGGACATATTTGAAAGGCAGTGAAAGGATGCTATTAGTAGCATGACATATTAGCAAGAATTTGACCGATCGGTTATCAATGAAGTGACCCATGTCCAAAATGGGGGAGAGGACACAATCTGTGTTTGCCGACTTCAGTTCTTTATAAATAAAACAATGAAGTTATATAATAAGTGTATTCAAAGCCTTATAGTTTCATTGACTTTTGTCTTTTGGTTTTGTCTGATTTCAAAATGCCAGTTCGGATGAATGTATTATATACAGTAACAAACATTTCCATATTTCACGATAAGGGTAACACTACGTATAGCCGCTTCACTTTCATGGAAGTGCAAATAAATGTTATGGAATGATTTTTTTACACTAGTATAATTGTGTAATGAACAATTTTATATGTATTTATTTTAAAGTTGTGATTATCCCAGAACTAAGTTTGTACAGCTCAGTAAGTGTGCCAGGTTCCCCGCCAGGACTTGAACCTGGATCTCTTTTCTCGAAAGAAAAGCATGCTTCCTTACACTACAGAGATGTTCCCAACAGCACAGAGCGTACAGAAAATTAATCAGCCAACTTAAATTTAGATTAAACATATTTTACTTCAAATTATGTATATTTACATAATCCATTCTAGGCACTGATCTTAACTCTTAAAGTATGTCCTTTGTTTGTGCCAGATGAAGCTGCAGGTTATGCTTATAAATTAATTCCAACACTTCATTAAAAAGAAACCCAGTGAAAACAAGTAAATTCAGCAAAGTACAAGTCCACTATATGTGAAACCACACATCGCTAGGCTAGCGCTAGGATTTTAAACCCTTTAGCCAAATCTGGCTAAAGCCTTAAAAATTCCTTTAGCCGGATTAGAAAGTCTTTAGCCAGACTTTTGCCGAGATATTTTGTAACGAATTGGAGGCGCTAAAACTTTGCGTTTGCGTCCACATCAACAGTTAGTTAAAAAAGTATGCGTCATTAAATTACATGTAAAGGGTATCAATATGTCCACATCATATGCATTCTGCGTCAGTGTTTACAATTACTTATAATAGTGGAGCTGTAAAATATCCAAAAAGTTATAAAAATTGTATTTACTTTAATGCTATTTTAATTTTTAAAAATTGTAGTCTGAAACTCAAAAAAGGACAGAATGAATGCATGCATATAATAAGAAAATATAAAAGTACAGACTCTTGTCACCATTGATTAGACCATTTAGTATTTTCATTAAATGTATTTCAATATACCTACTAACATTCATAGAAATAAAATAAATATATTTAAAAATGTAAGGCTAAGCTGAGGCATATAAAACAAGTTCAACTAACAGAAGTTCCAACTAGAAAGATCGCGGCGCTGCATTGTGAGACAAAATTCAGAAATGCTACATACACCACTTATATCATGCTCAGAGACTGTCAGAGTAAGTAATAAAAGCCACTTCATTCTAAAATTGTACCAATTTCAAAGACAGCCGATCAAAATATCGGTTCACACTTGCCATTGTTCCAGTTTACCCTACCGTGTGTACAATTATCAGTGATTGCAAAGTTCAAAAACACCGACGGCATCTGTACCTTTTTAATTCGTAAGCAAACTTTGTGTTTTGAAAAGCCACTATAGCCGCTATAGGGCGCCACGTTATATTTAATGTTTTACACGGCTCGATAACGCAGTTGAATATGTGGATAATATTGAGCGCGGGGTCACAAACCAGTTGATCGACAGCAAGACGGGGAACAGTGGGCGG
Source organism: Cyrtodaria siliqua (assembly GCA_037043455.1). Taxonomy (NCBI): domain Eukaryota; kingdom Metazoa; phylum Mollusca; class Bivalvia; order Adapedonta; family Hiatellidae; genus Cyrtodaria; species Cyrtodaria siliqua. The sequence continues at coordinate 40,731 of JAWPHD010013920.1, read as the reverse complement.
AGTCTATCGCACATTGACAATTTGACAGCGGTCTTGAATAAACTCTGCGATAATTAGTTTATCAGTCCAGATAATTGATTGTCGCTAATTAGCTAACAACACCCAATGTAGTGGCTTATAGACAGTGAAAGACTTTGTGTATTAGAATTCGGGATTTTCCGAGATTGTAGACAAAATCTGTAGGAAATTTGGATTCGCAAGACGGTCGATGTCTGGCGAATTTGATTGTATTTCTTACGATTTTCATTCGCCAGTTCGGGTTTCTTTTCGCCTATGGTGATTTGGCGAATGGTTAACGCGAGCCTAGCATCGTAAAATAATGGATACTCCTCAATCCTGCCAAATTTCATAAGACAGCCCTCAAGGGAAAGTAAAGTTATCGAGATTTTTTTGATTTAAATTAACAGCAACCTAGAACTTTGACCAACCGACCTGAATAACAATCCAGTGCTTCCTTTCAATGAATTTCAATGAGTTTCACATTTTGATCTTATTTTGATAAATTCCATTTAGGTTGTTGTGAGTGCCACCTTGTGAAATGCATCTAGCAAAGAGAAGGAAGGCTTGGATTATTGTTTATATCTCTGAAAACGGACAACAACAAGAGGTCAATGACCCTGAAGCTCTATTGATAAAAGTTGATAGATGAGCATTCATGTGAATTTTTATGAAAATTGGTCAAGTAGTTTCAGAGGAGTAGTCGCTACAAATGTTTACTATATAACTCTACGTAAACAAAGATGGTTGAAGGCTGCCATGTTTAATATCGAAGCAAAATAATTTTCAACATCATGTCATGCTGGTCATTTTAGAAAAAGTTCCATATCTGATTAAATATCACTTATAGTTTTTAAGTAGTCGTTACAGATTTCTTTATGGATTAAATGTTTTTTTAATTCTATTTTTATTCGTGGTGGCCATCTTGAACTTCCAGCCGACCTAAAATGTTGCTAGGATCAACTAGACATCAAGAGCAACATTCCTGTGAAGGTTCATGAAAATCCGTCCAGTAGTTTCAGAGGAGTAGTCGCTACAAGTTTGTACTATATGACTATGTAAACGCTGGGTGCTATGTCATGTCGACAAGGACCAAAAAACATGTCATCACGTCAAACTGATTATTTTAGAGAAAGGCCCATATCAATATCACTTGCGGTTTTCAAAAAGTAGTCGCTACAATTTTTTTTTTAAATATATTTCTAGCTTTGGTGGCCATCCTGGATGTTACATCAATGTGAATTTTTGCTAGGATGAACTAGACATCATGGGCTACATTCCTGTAAAGTTTCATGAAAATCCATCCAGTACTTTCAGAGGAGTAGTCGCTACAAAACAGTTAAGGGCGGACACCGCACCACAGTAAGTCGGCTGATCTTTGGTCAGTAGAGCTAAAAACAAACAAAAACTTGTGATTTAACGAGCATTTAACATTTTAAAATCAAATACGGATCTATTTCACAATTTACTAGAACATGTAAACGCAAGAGTTAGCAAGCTTGTATACCTTTTTAAAAGAGCATACATTTTAAATCAGTTTAATGCAAAAGTGAAGGTAACATATTATACAAAAAGTCAATAGTGCTTGACAGAAAGTCTATATCGTCTCAGTAGGTTGGAACTAAATCGTCGGTTGTTTACAAAGGCAGATGAGGTATTTTCAAAGTTTTCCAACACTAGTAATTGCCCTCGAGTGGGACTGTAAAGGTAACTTATGAAATCTATTCACTGAATTCATACAAACCTAGAAGGATATTCCACAGAACACTTGGGTCACTTGCCGTTGCTTATTTCAGCATGTACAAGCAAACTATAAAAAGAGGCATAACTCTGCCAAAATGAAAGTCAGTAAGTTATAGGTCATGTTTAACACATTTCTTGAGGTAAGATGTGTGAAGTTTTATGAACATAGGCCAAATGCTTTTCAAGTTATTATGGCCAAGGTTAGGTACCGAAGACACAGCTAAGTCAAAATAGAATATGTTGTCTTCCGAAGATTAAGCTATAAAGTAGGTATAAAACATCTACTGCATAATTCTATTTCATGAGAAAGTGATGTAGATGTAACTAAGTTATCTGCCCGTTGCTTGGATGGTGAAGGTCACATCCACATTGGCTTTGTCACGTTGCAATGTACCATTGAAGATACAACTATAAGCAAAGTTTGAAAGGTCTTAGTGCATATAGTTTGTGAAAAAGTGACCTAAACGCCAAAGTTAAAGGTAAAAATTATAAGGTTATCTGCCCTTGATTGGAGGGTCAAGGTCACTTCCACATTTGCCTTGTCACGTTTTGATGTACCACTCAAGATACAAGTATAAGCAAAGTTTTAAAGGTCTAGTGCATAAAGTTTGTGTAAAAGTGACCTACACGCAAAAGTTGACCCTAAAAATTATCAAGTTTTTTGCCCTTTGCGTGGGGGGTCAAGGTCATTTCCACATTTGCTTTGTCACGTTGCGATGTACCGCCCATGATACAAATATAAGCAAAGTTTGAGAAGTCTAGTGCATACAGTTTGTGAGAAAATGACTCGACGCAAAACATGAATGTTGACGCCGCCTTCGCCGGAAAAGCAACATGTATGTCTCTTTTTTCTTCGAAAAGGCGAGACAAAAATGAGAAAGTTATAGGCAACGTTAAGTTTTCATGAAGAAAAAAACGAGCATTTAAGCCATATAATGACCTTCAGTGTGATCTTGACTATGTTTTAGCATGGTCATGTCGAAGTTGTCATGATGAGTATATATTGAATGTTTGATGCAGAAATATCAAGAAATGAGAATGTAATAACCAATGTTAAGTTGTCATGACGGACTGACGACAAAGTGATCCCTATGTTTTCGTACTTTTCTACTAGCCCATCAGGCATATGACTTATAAATATTTACTAGCCGAACACATATCTACAGACCCGAATTTTTTAAATGTAATTTCAGTGTTATTTTTAGACAAAATTGATACGTATATAAATTGATACGTATATTGTCACAGAAAGTTACATGTTCTCTAGAATAATATCATAAATAATTAAATAAAATAAAGAACTTGATTATTTTGACACTTTATTCTCAGTCACTGGGTATACAAATTACGCGTTCGGTTTAATAAGTGTTGTTTTTTTGAGTCACTAACGTCTGCATTATTTTTTTCTGCCGGGTTACGCTCTTTCGAAATAATGAAGAAAGCTCATCGTACATGGAGGTTACAAAATAGACCGGAAATGCGGTATTGATTCATACTGAATATTGCTCATTCGGCCCCAACGTCGTTCGTAAATAGCAAATAAAATTAAAAACCAGTCTGTTCTGAAACCGAGTTGTTTCCGGCGATGTATATGTATAAACAAAATAAAAATCGACTTTAAATTTAGTATACAAGCTGTCGTTGTTTTGTGTCTGATTTCATTCCGATTTATTTTGGCATTTTCTTCTTGTTTTTAACATGCCCGCTTGTAAAATTTACATGCCCGACATGATTTTTACTAATTGCGGGCTCCAAAAACCCAAAGAATGCATAATCGAATACACCAAAATAATCTCTACTCAAAACTGAAAACATCAAACATGTGCGTCATAATTATTATAAATGTCATTCATGCCTAACAGCACCTTTTTAAGAGAGCACTGAAATAGCCCGTTTAACAGCTTTTTTGCAAATTTTTTCTTTCGGTCTGTTTTTTTTCCATAGCATAGAAAAGGTCTGAAATGTGCGATTAGAAGTCATTTCCACTCTGAAAGGTTGCCTCCTAAAACTCAATTTATATAAAGCCGCTATATTATGCTTTTTTTTTAACGCCACATGCTATTCTAATTTTAACGTCATCTTACTATGACATCAAAATACCATAGCAACCAGTACTTAAACGGGACATTAGTGATAGCAAACTGTCAATATAAGGAAACAGTGCTAAGGCAAACTCAAGAATTACATCAATGGTTAGTTTTTAAATGGCATAAAGCCCAACTCAAACTTAGAAAATCCTACTAAAATTGCATATACCGACCGCAAGTCACATGGGATCTTGAGATATCGCAAGTTACATATCTCATGATAAGTTGCGATACATCTTGAGAAATTGTAAAATATATCTCAATTTATTTTGAGATATCAATGACACAAGACTCATTGAGAGATCTGAAGATAATTATCTCAAAACAACTTAAGATATCTCAACAGTTATCTCAAGATAAATTGAGATATACATTGAGATTTATGGGGATTAATTGAGATATCTGAATACAAATATCTCAATGTAAACTGAGATATCTCACGATAAAATGTGATATCTCAACATGGAGCATCTCAAGATAAATTGGACAGATCTAGATGTGGTGCATCGTGGAGTATTACAATATACATATTTTACTGAGTTGTTCATAATCTGAGTTTCATAGCAATGCGTGTTTGCCTTATCGATAAATTACATTCTAACCGAAGCAGGGGTGTAAAAATCCACTCGCGCTGCAGGACTAGTGGAACCAAAAAGCTACTCGCCCTTACCAATTTACCTCTCGCCCTGCAGCATATAACCTGAACATTATTTTCACCACTATACAACAAGTACATTTGTGTACTCACAGACACTGTAGTAGCTGACAGGCAGTATGTGGAGATTTTATTGTTATTCAAATAAAAAATGTGCCATATTATCTAACAACACATTTAATATTATGGTCTGCAATTATCCTCGTACACTTTCATTAAGATTTATTCCCTTCCACGCAGACATTCGTCGGTGAGTGGGCAAAAAAAATAAGCGCGGAAAATTAACTTCTACAACAACAACAAACAAGAGGTCAATGACCTTGACGCTCTACTGATTGATTTTGATTTCAGGAAGTAGTCGCTACAAACTCGTTTTTTGAAAATTTATTTTAAGCCGTGGCGGCCATCTCGAATTTCCGGCCGACCTGAAGTTTTGCTAAGATCAATTAGACATCAAGAGCAACATTCCTGTGAAGTTTCATGAAAATCCGTCAAGTAGTTTCAGAGGAATAGTCGCTACAAGTTTTCATTATATAACTCTATGTAAACAAAGATGGCCACTGACAGCCATCTTTAACATCGAATAAAAACAATTTTTGACAAGGACCAACATCATGTCATGCTGACCATTTTCGAAAAAGTCCCATATCAATATCACATAGTTTTCAAGAAGTAGTCGCTACAAACTTGTATTTTGAAAATTTATTTTTAGCCATGGCGGCCATCTTGAAATTCCTGCTGACCTGAAATTTTGCTAGGATCAATAAGACATCAAGAGCAACATTCCTGTGAAGTTTCATGAAAATCAGTCAAGTTGTTTCAGAGGAGTAGTCGCTACAAGCTTTCATTATATAACTCTATGTAAACAAAGATGGCCACTGGCAGCCATGTTTAACGTCGAATCAAAATAATGTTCGACTCGGATAACCATCATGTCATGCTGATCATTTTAGAAAAAGTCCCATATCAATATCACTTTCAGTTTTCAAGAAATAGTCGCTACAAACTTATTTTTTAAAAATCTATTTATAGCTGTGGAGGCCATCTTCAGTTTCTGGCTGATCTGAAGTTTTGCTAGGATCAATTAGACATTAAGGGCAACATTCCCGTAAAGTTTCATGAAAACCCGCCAAGTAGTTTCAGAGGAGTAGTCGCTACAAGTTTTTACTATATAACTCCAGGTAAACAAAGATGGCCGCTGGCAGCCATGTTTAACGTTGAATCAAAACGATTTTCGACAAGGACCAACATCATGTCATGCTGATCATTGTAGGAAATGTCCCATATCAATATCACCTACAGTTTTCAAGAAGTAGTCGCTACAAACTTGTTTTATGAAAATTTATTTTTAGCCGTGGCGGCCATCTTAAATTTCCGGCCGACCTGAAATTTTGCTAGGATCAATTAGACATCAAGAGCAACATTCCTTTGAAGTTTCATGAAAATCCGTCAAGTAGTTTCAGAGGAGTAGTCGCTTCAAGTTTTCATTATATAACTCTATGTAAACAAAGATGGTCGCTGGCAGCCATGTCTAACGTTGAATCAAAACGATTTTCGACAAGGACCAACATCATGTCATACTGATCATTTTAGAAAAAGTCCCATATCAATATCACTTAGAGTTTTCAAGAAGTAGTCGCTACAAACTTGTTTTTTAAAAACCTATTTTTATATTTGGTGGCCATCTTGGATTTCACATCGACATGAATTTTTGCTAGGATTAACTAGACTTCATGGGCAACATTTCTGTAAAGTTTCATGAAAATCCATTCAGTAGTTTCAGAGGAGTAGTCGCTACAAAAAAAGGACAGACGGACGGACAGACGCCGCACCACGGCATAAGCTCTGCTAATCTCCGATCAGTCGAGCTAAAAAAACAATATTCTGCTGAACTTCTCTTCAATATTTTGCCTCCATTGGACCAATAATAGACGCCATAACTAATTAATAGCGGTTGGGAACTACGCTTGCTGTTCAGCCATACCCTTTCAGATTTGCCGAATCCGCTTGCAGGGTCGCGGACGCAGACTTTCCAAACAGCGACCTGATGTATGTTCATTTACCCGCCATGTTTACGGTGTCGATATAAAAAAGACACTGGTCTGACTGCTTAGCGATATATTGCATCACAGGGATCACTCTAGGCCGCGATTCCGCGATATTCTCGCATTAAAGTCTCAAAATTCGCATGAAAAAGACAAATGGAACAAATTGTTGCACCGAAGTCGGAGAAATCTGTTTTCACCATTTCGGTTTGTAATGAAAACATATTTATTTACATTTCAGTTAAAATCTCAAGTAAATTTGCTCAGATCCATTTATTCGCGATAAAAATATATAAAATGAATAAATATCAAATTATTCGAAAACCACATGAAAAAAATCAAAACGAGATTATGTCGGTAAACTTCCGGTTCGCCTTTGCTTTGCGAAAGCAGAGGTGTCAAAGAAAATCGATTGATTATGAATAAACATGGCCATTTTTATAATAATTCATCAACTTTTAGTCATATCTGAACATTATCCCCCAATCTGTAATGATTTGACGCGATGAACTATGTACTGGAGCGGGGTAAGCATTAACACTATGTTAGCATAAAAAGTTGACGTAAATTCGGACACGCTTTATTTCAGATGCTTCAACAACTTCTACTTTCACTATTGGGAATGAGCCAGAATGCAGGAAATCACATCTAAATTTAAAAATGTTCTGGGGGTCATGCCCCCAAACCCGCCTAGCAGCCTCCAGCGATACATGCGGTCGACAAACAACCACTGGTCGTTCGGCTTCGCATCCGAAATGGATCATGATATGGTGAAAGACTCATTCAAATCAAGCAAATGGGACATTTTGTCTCATTGAAATTCACTCCTAGGGTGATCCCTGGAATCACAGTCTATATGACGCGTGGGTTACCTGGTAACAAACAAACACCTGTTAATCTGGGTCCTGCAAACGACAATACGAACAAAATTACGCGTCGGAAATGATCCTGATATGAAATCGTGCAATTATTGCAACATCGTGTTTGAACGATATTTTAACTTAAATTTTATAGTGCAAAAAGTCACTCGCCCTGTCGGACGACCATACGCCGAATGTTACTTGTCCGCAGGCAGCTTGCACTCGCCAATGCGAGCGGGCGAGTGGAATTTTACACCAAACACATCGAATCATTGAACGGTAGTTGCTCATAACTGCGATAATGTTGTCTCCGCGATAGTATAGAATGACAGAGGGAGAAAGAGATCGTCTTAAAGGGTTTGCTATCTGAAATACCACTTGAGCTGTAAAATCAGGTTCTTCGTGCGCTTTAAAATGTGAGCATGGCCATGTAAACGCTTGTTGTTCGAAACAGGGTGAGAAAGGTCTCGAAAAGCCATGGATTGACGTGTATGATACTGGAAATATTGTCTGATCTCGTGTATGTTTATCTTCTTTGCGTTTGTGGAGAAAGCCTGTATTATACGATACTGTGTTTCCTTGTCTTTGCAGTGATCTGCTTCAGCCTGCAGGTGCCAGGCGATTGTGGATTTTGCAGCCTGTTTGCATTTTGGTGCCCTTTGCTTTCTATTAAGGTATGTCCTGATGGTAGTCGCTGTGTACCTTATATGTTATAGTGCATTGCATGTGTGATAGTGTCTTGGGTAAACCGCCATGACCGAGATGGCATATTGAACGTCTTATAGCTGCGTTGTTGAAGTGGCATGACCCAGATGGCATATTGAACGGTTTGCAGCTTTGTTGGTTGAACTGGTATGACCCAGATGGGAAAGGCACAGCATGTCTAATGTTAAAACTGTAGACGTGAAGTGTTTTTGGTCAAAAGTTAGGTGCAACATTTAGGTTTCGTTGAGTGTTGTTTTGGTGAAAAAGTAAGTGCATCATTACATTTATTGTAGTGTTGTGACAATATGGCATTTAAGTCGAAAAGTAGTTTTCGCTTTACGAGACTGGTCGCAATTTGATGAATCTGTGCAAAGGCTTATGCATGGTACTTTCATATCACGAACAATTGATATGAGCGGATAGGTGGCAGGGCCTGCCCTGGGTATTTTTTCTTTCGCAACTACTCGCAAAATGAGAAAAAGGGAGCCACATTTGAGAAATAAGAGCCGAAGCCATGAAGGTTGGAGCCACTTTTTCACCATATAACAAAGTCATTTCGAAAATAAGCGGCATATATGCATTGATTCATTTTGGTGTAGCAGACAAATTTTGGCAAATTTAGAAGGTGGAGCCAAAGAAGAATCTGAATTTAGTGAACGTTTACAAGCCGTGTCTGCTGTTACAGTATTGGCAATGTTTTACATCTTGACATAAGTTATATAGGAAACGTACGTCGAGGGTAATTATATCAAATAAGACCATTGTTCTGTTCTCACCTTTTATTTTAATAGTATTTATTTCTAGAAATAGCAAGTAATCACTTTCGATTTCTTTAATTTTCAACGCCCGACAAAGTTTGCTACACTCATTAACAAACATCAACCATAGTTTCCTTTGTCGTCGTTAGATTGTCCGCCACGCTCGCCGATGTTTGTATAAGACCTTAAAACCCGATATCAAGCTGTGTTGTCTTTATCCTATTATGACTTAATTGCATCCATCTTCTTAGACAGTGTCAGAAAGTTTGTTTGCAAAATGTTATTTGCAAGCATCAATGACCCACAATATACACGTGTGATCAATCGATTGGTTATGAGAATTTTATCTGTTTTTATAATCAGCTAGCGAACGTTATTCATTCAGTTTAGTGAACCAGTCCACTTTTCTTTTAGACTGTTACACTGCTCATGTCCACCAGGAACGCTGTGTAGCAGTCTATATCATATATCCGCTTACAGCATTGAAAATATGTAAATATTAGCTTTTATTTTCCATTCGCAAATCATTTTCGCAAAAGCTTAAAAAAGTCCTAAATGTTTCTTTTGGTGTAGCAGAAAAATGTTGGCAAATTTATAATGGCTCCAACTTTCATGACTTTGGCTCTTATTTCTCAAATGTGGCTCCCTTATAAAAGTACCATGCATGTGCCTTTGTACAGATTCGTCAAATTGCGACCAGTCGCGTAAAGCGAAAACTACTTTTCGACTTAAATGCCATATTTTCACAACACTACAATAACTGTAATGATGCACTTACTTGTTGACCAAAACAACTCTCAACGAAACCTAAATGGTGCACCTAACTTTTGACCAAAAACACTTCACGTCTACAGTTTTAACATTAGACATGCTGTGCCTTTCCCATCTGGGTCATACCAGTTCAACCAACAAAGCTGCAAACCGTTCAATATGCAATCTGGGTCATGCCACTTCAACAACGCAGATGTAAGACGTTCAATATGCCATCTCGGTTATGGCGGTTTACCCAAAACACTATCACACATGCAATGCACTATAACATATAAATTACACAGCGACTACCATCAGGACATACCTTAATAGAAAGCAAAGGGCGCCAAAATGCAAACAGGATGCAAAATCCACAATTGCCTAGCACCTGCCAGCTGAAGCAGATCACTGCAAAGACAAGGAAACACAGTATTGTATAATACAGGCTTTCTCCACAAACGCAAAGAAGATAAACATACACAAGATCAGACAATATTTCCAGTATCATACACGTCAATCCATGGCTTTTCGAGACCTTTCTCACCCTGTTGCGAACAACAAGCGTTTACATGGCCATGCTCACATTTTAAAGCGCACGAAGATCCTGATTTTACAGCTCAAGTGGTATTTCAGACAGCAAACCCTTTAAGACGATCTCTTTCTCTCTCAATCATTCTATACTATCGCGGAGACAACATTATCGCAGTTATGAGCAACTACCGTTCAATGCTTCGATGTGTTTGCTCTGTGATCTGTCTATGTGTCACTTTTGGTCAATGACATTTCAACGTTACCAGGTTGACTTTCCAAAATGCACAGCAACCATTTACTTTGCCTTTTCATCCATAAGCATCGGGAGGTGTACAGTACTGGTTTTACCCAGGAAAACTGGTGGTCCGTCTCCACCACAAAATAAATCGACCGTCTGATATAATCTTACTTGTGTTGACAATGATGTAAACTACCATACCAAAACAAACAATCAATTTCGACATGGCTGGGAAGAGATTGACAGCAGTCTCTCACGAGGAAAACACCCATCAAGGTCTGTGGCGTGCGGAAATCTGTTTAACTTCAGCTTTGACAAAAACATAATTTCTTCACTTATTGTGAAAGACGTAATAATGCTCTTGAAAGGTATTTCGAACCATCTATGCGAGCAAACGAATGAACAAGAAACTTACCTGCCAAAAAGTCTTTTCCTCGAAAAAACAAAACGACAGCTATTCAGTCACCTGCACACTAAATGAATGTTACATCTACCCACCTGTCCTTTCAAGTGAACTCTTCACCAACACTTCCTGCTTGAACTAAAACTAACATGTAAAAAAAACAAATTTTCAAGATGGCTGTGACATGAGTGACAGAGTGATTCTAACTTATGCGCATGCGCAAACAATAACAACCATAAAAACAATAACATTGCCCCACATTTATAGGCCAACTTTTTCTCACTCAGCATAATCTTATAAATCCATATAGACACTCCACAACATCCCTATCCAATAAGCCCCGTAATGGTGTATGACAAGTTCTCAACACTGCCCACAGCCATAGCCACACATTCATAAACTTGTGGACAGCCCCGTGAAGCATGACCTACTTCTCCACCACAACCATAATATGCCATATTACCTACCAAAACTTATCTACGGTACTTACCTTCGCCCAAATATATTTTCGCCCACGATTTTGCAATGATTACAATGGCTTGAAATGTCCAATGTAACGTATAACGTCGACCTACAGTACACCAGGATCCGTCTATGTACACCAAAGCAAAATGGCGTTCGTTAAACCGTAATACATAGCCTGCTGCGCATGTGCGTCGGAAATAAACCGGAACTCAACAGTCGTTTTATTATTACCAAAAATATACAGACGTTAATGGAGCTACTTATGTAATGGCCAACTATTACGTCTCGTTCATGTATCTACATCCATTACTGATTTTCCGTACTAGAAAAGTTAAAAACTTACTTGTACCAACACTTTCATCAGTCAGGTCATACTTTTAGTAACGTTACTGTTCAACCAGTTGAATATATACTGAAAGGAAAAAGAAACGCGACACGGGAATTTCCGCTATATATTGTATATACTGCACACTTAATTCCATATATATTCCAAGGAAATCCTAAGATGTTTTGTAAAAAAAAAAGTTGCAGTTAATAGAGAAAGGACATAACTGTGATGTTGTAGACGTTTTAATCACAGTTTTAACAAGAAATTCATAAATGTTGAAGTAGTACTGTATTTAACGTAAAGAGTTTGTAAACGTTTGCGTCCTAAGTTTGCGCCAAACGCGTGCTCTGTCAATAATGAAACTTTGCAAGAATACTATTTGCTGTGTGTTATATCGCTAAATGTGAAAATTCCGCTAAATGTAAAAACTTCCAATAAATGTTAAAAACCTTCCGCTAAATGTAAAAAAAAAATCCTCTAAATGTAAAAACTTCCGTTAAATGTAAAAAATGACTAAACGCTAAATGTTATACATTTTAACATATAGCGTTTAGTGGAATCCGTTAACCGCTAAATGTTAAAAGTCACTAAAGTTGTCTGAAGTATGTGATGCCATGAACAGTGCTGCTTTAATCGACTCATTTGTTTGAAATAATTACATATTTATAAAAGAAACATTATTAAAATACGTTTCATTGTCGGAATCAGTTTTCTTGCATTATACACCTGTGCATATATCAGTTCCCACAGGCAACACTTTAACTTTGGGAACATGTTGTATCTTTAGCTTATTTGCTCAAATGATGGAACTCGAATCATAAATGTGAGTCTATGATTTTATAACTTACTGTACATTGTATCCACTGTTTTTTTGCATCCAATGTAAGGAACTTTTTCCAATAAAGCCTACATAGACACTACTTAGCCTCTTTGCTTAAACATGATAGGGATTACTTGTTATGCACTACCAACGAATGGTGAGGGGCATATAGTGTTGGCCATGTCCGTCTGTCAGTCCGAGTGCATCTATCTCCTACAATTTTCAACCGATTGTTTCGAAATTTTACAGGATACTTGCCTATGATGTGCATATCGACTGCCAAATTCGATCATGTATGATCAGAGTTAATGCCCTTTTTCGTTAAACTTTACGTTATAAGATCTTGTGCGTCTATCTTCTTCTACAGTTTTCAAGTGATTGTTTCGAAACATAATGCTTACCTATGATATCAAGATGTGCATATAGATTCGGTGTCAAATTCGATCATCTATTATCAGAGGTATGGCCCCTTTTTCAACAAATTTTACTTATAATATCTTGTGCGTCTATGGCCTGTTTTCAACTGATTGTTTCGAAGATACTTACCTATGCTGTTAAGATGTGCATATATCGATTCAGCGCCAAATATAACTTTAAGTTTGTATAATCCCAGGTACGGCCCTTTTTTTCGTAAAGGTTTATGGTATATTTCTATTTCCTCCTACAGTTTTCCACTGATTGTTTTGAAACTTTACAGAATATTACTTATGATGTCAAAATGTGCATATCGTTCGGCGCCAAAATCGACCTTTTATCATGGCCCCTTTTTTGTCTAATGTTATACTATAATATCATTTGCGTCTCATCCTACATATTTCAACTGATTGTTCCGAAACTTTACAGGATGCTTACCTATGATATCAAGATGGGCATATCGATTCGGCTCCAAAATCAACATTGTATTACTGGAGTTACGGCCATTTCTTCGGTAAAATTTTATGTTTCCTATTGATTGTTTTCATTGTGTGTAGTGGAGGGTGGGGATGGGGGTGCGGGGTGGGAATTTATGGGTGTATCCGTTTCTCAGGAACACAGTTCTAGTTTATCTAGTTTGTTCAATATTGAATATAACTTCAACTTCGCAAGCGACCTTTTCGAACGGTATATACATTTTACCAGTGAATTCTACAGTTGTAGCACCGCTAAATGTTAAAATTCCGCTAAATGTAAAAACTTCCGCTAAATGTTAAAAATCTTCCGCTAAATGTAATAGAAAACAGCTTCAGTAACAGCAGCCTCAGTTTGTCGTTATGACTTATTTTGATAACAACGTCATCGAGTCGATTAAAACAGCATTGTTCATACCCTTACATACTTCAGGCAACTTTAGTGACTTTTAACATTTAGCGGTTAACGGATTCCACTAAACGCTATATGTTAAAATGTATAACATTTAGCGGTTAGTATTTTTTTTACATTTGGCGGAAGTTTTTACATTTAGAGGAAGTTTGTTTACATTTAACTGAAGATTTTTAACATTTAGCGGAAGTTTTTACATTTACCATTCGATTAACATGTACATACGATATATAGCGGAAATTCCCGTGAAGCGTTTCTTTTTCCTTTCAGTATATACTTTATGATAATGATGCTAGCTAGACATATTGCAGAACTGAAGTGGATGAAAAACTTACAGACACCATATCCACTCGGCCTTAATAACAATAATAAACAACAAGGAACTATTTCAAAAGATCCTAATATTGTCATTTTCTATAATTTCTATTCGAAATCGTAACTCTAGGTCTCATGGTTGTAGGCATATGGTAACATCATATTACTATGTCAGTCGCTGATTTACATACTATGTTAAATAGTCAGGAAAGCACTCTATGCTTTCACGTCTAAAATCTTTGCGCATTTCTTCACTTAAAAGAAGATATAAAGGTCGAACAGGAAATGCAGCATTCAAGGACCAAAAGCACGCAAAGAAATCAACAACAATTATACAGATGACTAAAAGGCAAGACACAATATCACAAACATATATATTTTATTATTTTATTAAAGTGACAAATAACATCGTTACAAAATATTACATATTACAAAACAATACAGTATAATATAGGCAATATTAAGTAAACAAATGAATACCCAGCCTAATGAGACGTATTAGTCACTATAGAAATATCAATTGCATTATTGATTTTACAACTCAGTTAATAGGTATAACAAAAGTAAACATGAAAAATACAACAACAACAACAAAAAAAAAAAAGGATAGATCAACTGACATTACTCAATAGGTAACTGCTTATTGTTCTCCAAAATACAAAGCTTAACTAATAATACATTTTGCACATAACAGCCTATTACATAGACAGGTAGTATTCTGTACTTCCTCCATGTATAGGAGAGCATAGATACATGTTGTTGAGTGAAGACAAGTTTTAACCCAGTAAATGAAAATATTTCGCTGACAGTCAAACTACAAGACACGCAGTCCCAGTAAATGAAAACACTTTACTGACGGTCCGTATTACCAATGTGCTTGCATTCTTCACCAAAAAACGTTTCCAAGTAAAATGGTCAATATGCTTTTTATCATAATGATTACTACGTACATAAGGTTACAAACATGACATATAAGTTTACAACCAGGAGGATATAAATATATACACATTAAGTTGTACGATTTGTAAGGCATTTATAATAAACTGTCCCGTTTTTAATAGAATTCTTTCATTTGTTAAAAGCACTTTAATTGTGTCTGCCTCAGTAGCTGTGTCTGGACAGAGTTCATTTAATGTATGCACTAGTTCAATTACACCAAAGGGTTGACAATAGGGCTACCGGCTTGGAACGGTCAGTTGCAAAATATGACCATAGAAGTCAGGTTGTGGTATTCCTTGTCTAAGTGAAATGTTTAAGTGATCTTAAAAAGAATTATAAAAGTCAAACGGGAAATGCAGCTTTCGCAGAACACATTAAACCAAAAAAAAACACGCAAAACGACACACATGAATGGCAATGTTAATAAGGAATAAAGGCATAAGGCGTCACTAACACAAACAGGGTTACCAAAAGGGCTACCGCCTTGGAACGTTCAGTTTCAAAAAATGCCGCTGGGTGGTTTAAACCAGGTTCTAGCGTGCACCAAACCTCACATTTACCCTACTGTCATCCCAATAAAACGAGACAGTGTAAATAAAGAAATCCCCGCCATGAACTATCCAACAAGGCAGCATTAATAGCCAGGATAAGTAAAACACAAAGATGCTCGTGTATATATAAATACAAAGAAAGCCTTAAATTACTTTTATATTTTAAAATCATTTTTTGCAAAGGTTTTTCGAAGTTTATGTAACGGTAGCCCTGATGGAGTAGCTTCTGTTATACACAGATTTACGAATATTAAAGTCCTCAACTCGACTACAAGCTCTAGAAAAACGAAAATGCTGAGAAACGGAGACCCGATAAGAAGTAGCTCGGGAACATCCGTTTTCAATAGAGAGGTGTAAATCGAGAAAAGAAGCGACAGTATCAGAAATATAAGCTTTGTTGAGTTGAAGTTCTTTGGGATAGATAGTATTAACCATAGTAGAAAAGAAAGGATTGCCAATGTTCAATATGTCATCCATATAACTAAAGGTGTCATTAAAGGCACATCTGCCCGAATATCTGGTGAAAGACTCAACAAGAAATATCTTTCATAGCAATACAAAAACAAAACTGCGACAAAAGGTGCACAGTTTGTACCCATAGAGATACAAACAATTTCTCTATAAACGGTAGTTCCATACCTGAAGAAGTTTGTAAAGCACTCATAAATAATAGTATGCTAAAGCGTATGACAACTCTGGGATTAATTTACTTTGGACTATTAAAAATTCAGGAGACGTTCTTGATAACATTGGCAATAAAATTTGCTTACAGCCCTTGGTATCGATTTCATCATAATACCTCCTGAACCTATAACTATAAAGTATTTACATGCCATATAAATGGCTAAAATGCACATAACACATTCTTGATTATTATAGTTTACAGTATGACAGAAACCAAAGTAAGCTTATTGTAGCTTGCATTCCACATAAATTATTATCTTCATTTGGGTAGGGCGTCAACCATATAGTTTACATATAGTTTACAGTATGACAGAAACCAAAGTAAGCTTATTGTAGCTTGCATTCCACATAAATTATTATCTTCATTTGGGTAGGGCGTCAACCATATAGTTTACATATAGTTTACAGTATGACAGAAACCAAAGTAAGCTTATTGTAGCTTGCATTCCACATAAATTATTATCTTCATTTGGGTAGGGCGTCAACCATATAGTTTACATATAGTTTACAGTATGACAGAAACCAAAGTAAGCTTATTGTAGCTTGCATTCCACATAAATTATTATCTTCATTTGGGTAGGGCGTCAACCATATAGTTTACATATAGTTTACAGTATGACAGAAACCAAAGTAAGCTTATTGTAGCTTGCATTCCACATAAATTATTATCTTCATTTGGGTAGGGCGTCAACCATATAGTTTACATATAGTTTACAGTATGACAGAAACCAAAGTAAGCTTATTGTAGCTTGCATTCCACATAAATTATTATCTTCATTTGGGTAGGGCGTCAACCATATTGTTTACATATAGTTTACAGTATGACAGAAACCAAAGCAAGCTTACTGTAGCTTGCATTCCAGATAATTTATTATCTTCATTTAGGTAGGGCGTCAAACATTAAAACAAATGCATCCGTGTAAGTATCACAATATTCAATGTTTACAAAGATAAATGTTCTCATATCACTAAAACTACCGCACAAAACAACTGTAATAAATGCAAACATAATATTACTACGTGTGGCTTAGTTCTTCTAGTTCATTTTAACATGGTTTACACTTTGAACCATACAACGGAACCAGACTCTTCTTTTGTTGTATACAACCCTTTCCCAGCTAAGCAATTACTCGTACCAGGCTTTATAACAAAGGACAAGCACTCCGGGAACATCTGGCAATACTCCGAGCACTTCTTTACATCCGGGACTGTGAATGTGGCAATGACGTCAGACAGGAGAGTGTATGTCGCGTTGTAACCAGCGATGGCAAATCGACTGCACCCAATGTTTAAGCCAAATACAGCTGAAATTTTAATCATATGCATAAACATTACTACATCTACAAATTGAATAGTATATTGATTAACGTTTATAACAATCGAAAGTCTTCTCGTTAGCATTAAATTACCCAAACCAATGAAAGTTCAAAATATGGAATTCAATTCTTATATCTACATTTTGAATGTTATAACGGATTAGCGGGGAAAAAAAGAGAAATTAATTAAAACCGGCAATTGATCGACAACGATCGCAACGACTGAATGACAGAACGTGTTTTGACGACATTGAAAACTAATAATTTGCGGCATATTTTATGGAAGCCATCCCAAGTAGAAAGTGAGCTAGTAGGAAAAATCCTCCACGAACCGGCCCGCCCCCTCCCCCACGCCCCTCCCCCCCCCCCCACTCCCTCCCACACACAGGGGGAATTTGTGTACGGTATGCTTTTCTGAAAGAACATACAATAAGTTTCAAAATGAGACATGTGTGCCATCTGAGCGTTGGGGCTTTAGTGAGTTTTAGGGGAAAACACTGCGTTTTTAGACGAAAATCGCCGAAATCTGGAATTATTTTATAGAAAAAGAATGGAATACATTAGAACCAATTTGAATTGATGGAATCTTTCTCGGAACGCATCACTACGTGTCCCTCCATATTATTTATGGATCCGATACTTAAATATTGAGATTTTTGGTAAAAATGTTAAAAAAATCGAATAAAATCGCTGATTTCTGTAATACATTGGGGATATTTAACTAAAAATTAGAAATATATCTAATACAACAGAAAAAAGAAATATTGTAACTTTTTTGGGCAGGGTAAGGTCCAGTGATTAAGTAGAAAAATGTCCCAAACCGCATGATGTTTGGAAATGCCTTAATTTTCGGGCGAAAAATGTATATTTTTGTCAAAAATCGCCGGAATCTGAATTATTTTTTGAAATTAGTTTGAACATAAACTTATCAAATTGAAGCAATAGAATGTTGCACAGAATACATATTCAAGTTTTTTCTGACACAATATATAACATATATACTCAAATATTGGCATTTAGGGCAAAATGTAAGAAAAAATGACAAAAATCGCTGATTTCATTGGGAGTATTGGGTTAAAATATAGAAACAAATTTAATACAATTGAATAAGGACACATTGTAACATTTTGAGATAGACAAAAGGTCCAATAATTAAGTAGAAAAAGTCCCGAACCGTATGATGCTTGGAAATGCCTTAATTTTTAGGCGAAAAATGTGTATTTTTGTCAAAAATCGACGAAATTTGGAATTATTTTGAAAATAGTTTTAACATAAATTTATCAAATTGAAGTAATATAATGTTGCACAGCATACATATTCAAGTGTTTCCTGGCATCATATATAACATATCTGCTGAAACATGTTGGGAAAAAGGATTAAAATCACTTATTTCTGCAATCCATTTAGGGTAATGGGTTAAAATCTAGAAATATATATAATACCTGTACAATAGAAAATAGACTGTAAGCTAGTAGGAGTAACCCTCACCTCAGAGGGATTTTTGTACACCCTATTTTTCTGAAAGCCCATTATGTGTAGATCATTTTGGAACATGTACGTGTACCAACTGGCGACTTGGACTTTACCACGTATCGGCATTTCGAACATGGTACATAGTGCTGTATACAGTATACGTTATAAATAGAGAAATAGAGTTGAGCGACCTTCTGCGTATGGGCATTGGGCCGACCCACAGATTTTGCGACACAACGGGACCGTGACCAGCCGTCGGCTAAGGTCCCCAGTACATGTGGCACTCGGTCGCTAGTCCATATTAGGGGAAAGGCTACCCGAGTTCGAGTCTCGAACATGGCACATATAGCTCTATACAGTTATATAGAAGAATACAGCGTTGACCTACCTTCGGCCGACGGCCGCTGGGCCGACTTACTGATTGGGTGACACAACGGGACTAGTGGGCAGCCTTCGGAAAATGTCCCGGCAACGCGTGGCATTCGATCGCTAGGCTGTATCAGTGGGGAGGCTACCCGAGTTCGGGTCCCGAACCTCGTAACTCACCCAGAGCTATATACAGTATAGTTATATATGTATAGAGGAAATAGCGTTGTGCGACCCTCGGCCGATGGCCGCTGGACCGATCCACATATTTTATGACACAACGGGAGCGGTGGCCAGCCGTCGGCAAAGGTACCCGCTATGCGTTGTACTCGGTCCCTAGGCCTTATCAGCGTCAGGGTTACCCGAGTTCGAGTCTCGAACATGCAACATAGAGCTATATACAGTTATATAGAGGAAAATAGCGTTGAACGACCTTCGGCCGATAGCCGCCCGGCTGACCCACAGATTTTGTGACACAACGGGACCGGTGGTCGGCCGTCGGCAACAGTCCTCGCTACGCGTGGCACCCAGTCCCTGGGTCGTATCAGGGGGAAGGCTTCCCGAGTTTGGGTCTCGAACATGGCACCTAGAGCTATATACAGTATAGTTATATAGAGAGAAATAGCCTTGAGCGACCCACAGCCGACGGCCGCTGGGCCGACCCTCAACGGGAACGGTGGCCAGTCTCGGTAAAGGTCATCGCTACGCGTGGCACTCGGTCGCTAGACCGTATCAGGGGGAGGGCTACCTGAGTTCGGGCCTCGAACACCTAGAGCTATATACAGTATAGTTATAGAGATATAGCGTTGAACGACCCTAGGCCGACGGCTGCTGGGCCGACCTACAGATCTTGTGACATAACGGGACCATCTTGGACGCCATGTTTGATTTTTTTTATGTGTTACACCTAAATTTCGGCTAGTATACATATGTATATTATACACAGTCTTATTAACATTTTGATATATAGAAACCCTTACTTACAGACGAACACCAGTTTTTACAGCAACCTATTTGCACTAAAAATAAGTTTTTTTGGTAATGAATGTGGTGTAACGTAAATTACAGAATAGTTTCATTATGTTTGAAGCGCATCTCAACTTATATTAATAAAAGTACAAGTTTTATGTGTTTTACATGGTTTTGATTTAATTTATATTCAACGTTTTTAATGTACATTGAAATTTTAATTGTAATGTAAGGTAACATAGTTCACATGCATGTTACTCACTAAAGTCCAACGCTCAGAATTGATTGTACACCTGTCTCATTCTGAAATTTATTGTATGTTGTTTCAGAAAATCATACGCTACTAAATCCCCCATGGGGGAGTGGGGTCAACAGACAGCTTAAGAACTAGTACATGATGTGTTGTATTTGTTCGGGAGGTTCTGTCATGTCATTTTTTAACAAATTCCCATAAGGTATCAGCTAGAGCAGGCTTGTTTGCTTATAAAAGCAAATAAAATGTCAGCGTGCCATGCACTCCTTGGAAACATATGACGGGCCAATGGCAATATCGCCAGGTTTGAGTAGGAATGTTCTATAGAAGAAAGACGGCACTTTTTTCTCTCATCTGGCGATATGTCGTTGTGACATGTATGTTTAAATTACTTTTTGAAGAAAAAATCCAGATTTCGTTTATCTTTTATTAAAAACACATTTTCCTCCAACAAAACAAAGCAGCATTTACCACCTTCTTATGGGTTTTCTGGTATATTATTGCACATTGGACTGCAGAGATATCCTATAGAAAAAATTCCGTTCTTTCTATGCACTTTTAATTTCTTTCCAATACCTCAGTGCATTACAGAAATAAGCGATTTTAGTCATTTTTTCAACATTTTGCCCTAAAATATAAATACTTGACTCATAGAAGACATGGCCTTATTCGTTAAATGGTGGAGGGACTGTACACCTTAGAACCACATACGCATGCACGCACGCACGCGCACGCGCGCGATGCGCGCGCCGATAGTGTATATAATAAGACTTGTGACGCGGTGATGACACCGAAATGTATATAATACATGCGCAGTGATGACACTGACAGTGTATAAGACATGCGCAGTGATAACGTGTAAATAAGACATGCCCTGGCAGGCTGGTTATATTTTCAGTTATTTGCAGTTCTAACTATTTAGACTCTTTTGGTGAAAAGTATGTCATCCAAAACATAAGATTCGGTACATTATAGTGCATAGGCTCGCTTCGGTCTATGTACAGGCTCTTGTCTGACTGCCAGATACTTGCATATGAGCGTCAGCAACGTGCATTATTTGTTACATGCAATTTTAAGGTTCAAAGTTCCCCACGAAAGTTTCCCGCATACCTGAAAGAAACTGCAGTGTGTCCAAAGCGTTATAATCAATACGAAATAAATATACGTTTATACATACGGTTAGGTGTTGTTGCAATTGTTGACTTAGGTGTTGTCGGCGAGGCTGTATCTGATGTTGGTGCTGCTGATGTCGGCGGAGTAGTTGTTGTTTTAGACAGCCAAGTTGTTGCACTGCATTTGTCAACATACTCGGGCGAAGTATATGAATATTTACAATCTAAAAGCTGTAAACACGTGGCTCTTCCTGCGAAATTAACACCTTTTTCGTCAAACGACTTACCAATTCGTAGAGTTCCTGGAAATTCCGTAAACATATCGGCAAGACCGCTAAAGTTAATTTCGGAATAGGTCGCTGTAAGATCAATTACAAATCTTAGTCGTGTTTGCGACCCGTCACGCCCAAATGCCAAATGGTACCATTGATTCAGGCCTAGTTGAAATGAAGGCCCACTGAAAGTAGCATTGACCTGTCGCGTCGCCAGACTTAGTAAAACATACCCATTTATCAGCTCAAACTTCAAATCGGTTAGTGTGCTACTACTACCAACCGCATCGCTTTTATAGTGCATCAACACTCCATTCAACGACGATGGGTACACGTAGAGCTGAAAAGAGAAATCTTCCCATACTGAATTTTCCATGCGAATATCGACGTAGGAGTCATTCGCCCCACTGAAGCTAAAGGCGTCATAGGGGCCCAACGTTGGCGGACCTTCTCCGAAATCTATATCTGTCCCGATCGCTCCATTTTCAACAGATGAGTTTAATTTTCTAATTCCTATTCCTCTTCCAAGTGGCCAGGTATACATAACGTTCACAGAACACGGATCCCCTGGCCCAGCAGTGATACCTAAAGAAAAACAAAAGACATGACTTACCCGGCCTTGTTTGCATTTAGGGACCTATTTCCCAACACTAAATGATCATTGAAAAGGCATTGATAAATTCCTAATTTACTGCTAACATGCTACATGACCGGTTAGCTCAGGTAGATAAACTCAGGCCAGAGTAAAGTTTTCTCTTTGAATAAGAACAGAATAGAACAGAACCTATTCTTTATTCACTTAAACTTTACAGTTGTTCGTGATACACAAAAGCATATACATACATTCAATCTACACGTGAATAGCATTCATGAATAAGCATTGGTATAGTGAACAATATCTAGGGTACAGCAGTATACAATACTTCAAGCTTTACTTTTATGAAGAAAAAAATAACAAATTAACAAGTAAACTGTACTAAATATGCAACTTTGTTGATAATTCATTGTTTTAAAAAACACACCAAAACACGTGTCAACTAATGAAACACCTGTTTTTATGTTTAATATCTTGGTTGTATTGGAAGGGAATCATCAACTAAAACACAATTTAATACCACCATTTTGTCATGCAATTATGTCACGGTTTCTCCCTGAAAGTGTCACGGCCTCTCGACGACAACATTGTTAATGTAACGGTTACTCAACGAAGATTTTTCTCTTTGCAGAGTGTAACTAGCAAATGAAAACATTGTTCTCAGTGGTTTTCCTCGAAAGTCACAGGTACAGAAAAGAACAATAATATAGACACTTGAATCAAATTACGGGATTAATCATAAAACTATTCCATTTAACATACACGGAAATGATACATAGTGTGGTTCATACCAACTGTATGAGTCTACGTGCGTGCACTTAGCTGCATAATGTTCAGGGAAAAAATTTCAAACTATGAACACAACCATCATTATGGGGTGTCGTATTGCCTTTGTAAACACCATTTGTTGATATCGCCTATTCTAATATATCACCAAATGACGTTATTAATAATCAAAGTGCTGATGGCACTGATGGGCGGTGTTTTTTTTAAGTGTTGGAATGGATGGGATAAATGTAACTTCCATGGTTTGTTTTTTACATTCAGTGATGTTTCAGATGATTGATATTCATTACCAATTTCATATTTAAACATATTTTAACTATCTCATATGGCCCGAATTTGCTTCCGTAGATTTTTTTCTGAGCAAGCTCTTCAGTGAGGCATAGTATATTATACAGAGTGTAAAATATAAAAAACAACCATGGAGTAGAGTGGAGTGAATAATTGGAGTGACCTTGGAGTCACATTTTCAGATTCAGAGTCAGGTTTACAGTGACTATTTTGGATAATTATCAATTTAATATTTTTGAATGACCCTCACAAGGTGAACAGTTCCAAACATACTCAGTACAGCTGCATTGTCCCATGAGACATGTGCTAACCTTAATGTGAGGGACAGACCATCTAAAAAGAACATAAATGAGCTTGGATACCCAAACATTAACCCCAGTATTGAAGCATTATGACCCTTTGGCCTGACATAAACTAGTCCCGAGTGACCAACTAATCTTAGGTCAGGACTATGACATCCAGTGTCAGGGGTATACGGGTTCCAATATGTCCAATATGTCAGTCATACCAAAGAGACTGAAAACAAAAAGCATTAAAGTTTATGGGAACTTAGAGCTCTCTCAGCCTAACTGTTCCACAAACATGGATTATTTTAGAACATGTAGTAACAGTGCCCAAGTTAAAATTAGATTTGCAGTTTTGGAGTTAGTTGTTGAAACTGGGTAGCTTAATAGACACATGCATTTTAAAGAATTATTTAATAAATAAATAAGTGTATGTGCAAATGAAGTAACCCATGTAAATGTATTAGTTTCTAACAAGTTATTAATTGTAAGAGAAATTAAGACTTCAAGTTTAGATTAAAAAATTGACTCCAAAATATTCAATCCAAATTTGACTCCAAGGTCCAAAATGTCCAAAATGTGACTCCAAGGTCACTCCAGTTATTCACTCCACTCCACTCCAAGACTCCACACCAAGACTCCACTCTATATAATATACTATGCCCTTCAGCGAGCACTGACTGTTCTATTTTTAGTAACATGATACACTTTCTATTATACACATACCGTCTGATAACTGAGTTATAACCTTTTAAACAGATGATAAAAAGTTGACTTAGTGAAATTTTGATAAAATAGGTATGTATGACCTAAATAAATAATAAATTGCCTTTATTCTGAACACTGTTTCTTATTTAGGGCATCAAATAAAAGGCATGCATGAGAGACTACTTCTTTTAGCGTAGTGTTGCATAGTGTTGTGCTGTTAGGTTTGTCACATTCCTAGAATGTCATTGAAAACCCCCATTATACCTCTGACGGTGCTTTCTAAAAAGCATCAGCTTATGGTCCTCTTCTAAGTTTGTTCAAATGGTGACCCTGGGGTCAAATTTGGCCCCACCCCGGGGTCACAATTTTACATAGACTTATATATGTAAAAACAACAACATTACTTCTCTGAAACTAAAAGAGCCAGAGGTTAAATATTTTGCAATTACTATAAGCTTATGGTCCTTTACCAAGTTTGTTCAAATGGTGACCGTGGGATCACATTTGGCCCCGCCCCAGGGATCACATTTTTTACATAGACTTGTATAGGGAAAAACTTAAAAAAACATCTTCTCTGAAACTACAAGAGCCAGAGGTTTAATATTTTGCATTTGCTATAAGCTTATGGTCCTCTACCAAGTTTGTTCAAATGGTGATCTTGGAGTCACATTTGGCCCCGCCGCAGAGGTCACATATTTTATGAAGACTAACATAGGGAAATTTTCAAAAATCTTCTTCTCAGAAACAGCTTGGTCAATTTTGACCAAACTTCACTTGGATGATCCTTAGGTGAATATTTTTCAATTTTTTTAAAAACACGACATCCAAGATGGCCGCCATAGAAAAATCTTTAAATTACTTCTTGTACAGTGGGAAGCTATTTAAAGGCCATGGGTTCAAATCCCATTGGATTTTTTTTGATTTTTTTATTTTTTTTATTATTGTTTCCTGTTTTTCTTTTGTTTAATGTTTCTAAAGTTAGTACAGTATAAATACATATTTTGCATGTTTTACATAGGCTTATATAGGGAAAACTGAAAAAACCTTCTTCTCTGAAATTACAAGAGCCAGATGTTTAATAGTTTGCGTTTGCTATACGAGAGGTATTCAACTTATAATTGAACACTTTCATTTAAGATGGGGGTTTTTTCAGTGGAAGTGATTATCATAAAAAAAATTGCGTGATTTAATGATATGAAACTGTCATTTAGAACGTAAGCATTTTTAAATTACATTTTGAATAAGCTATAAACTAGTTTCTAATTTTAAACCCGTATGTTGCTGTTGCCGTGAAGTTTTACCTTAAACCAAATAATTGCACTAAATGCATATCATAATTGTTTAAACATGTGTTTAAAAAATGCATATTACACCTTTCTACGTTCAGAAATGGACATATCGGAATACTGTACCCTTTAACGATATTTTAAAAGCATTCATGTTAAAATTTGTATTGCAGTTATTTTTTATAATTGATGATTTTTGCTTCGAAATGTTATTCTCTACCCCTTTTCAAAAAGGCGGATGCAGCAACATTAGGAAGCACATAATAGTGCATGTCATAATGTTTCATATCGAAGGAATCATTAGACTTGACATTACAATCAACACATTCGGCGAGAATTTCAAGATAGTTTATTCACTTACACAATGAAAGTGTTAAAATATAAGTTGAACACCTCTCGTAGACTTATACATTTTAAATACAATGTTGATAGTTCAACTTTTCTTTGTTATTCTACCATGGGTTTGAATATATTAGTGATGAAATATAATCAACTGTTAGTAAAAAAAAAATTGCCTGATACTATTCTTGTAATTAATATTAATGATTAACCAAATGTTTTTTTATGTAAAAAACAAAACAAACTAAGCTTGTCTAAACTCGATTGACGTGTGTCCCTTTAAGGTGGGCTCATCACTTTCATCTTTCATAGATGTACTAGATGTTCCCTATGCATATGGAGGATCCTTCCTCAAAAGAAACCTAAATCACACTCTCAAACCTACTGGTATCTACGATTCCCTCCGTTAATCAACCCTGTAATTGTCGTAGAAAATCCGAAACACTGTAAGGGAGACACCGTGACATTAGAATTGCAATCGTCTGGAAACCGTGATAGATTTATACAATGACAATGCTATGCCGAATAACTACATAATACAGGCAGTATTGACTTTTCGTCGCGCAACCCTGACTGGTTTTCGTCGATAATCCATTTACGTTGATACCGGGTTTACCCCCAGTGATTTAAGCAATCAAATTTAACGCACGACATCATTTATTTGATAGACGCCGAGCAGTGAACATCGTATCTGTACACAGGTAGCATTACGATTTACAATACAAATTGTTTTCCTCTTTTGTGACTCGAACACAGGACCTTCTAATTTACAGTCCAACGTGCTAACCACTGAGCTATGGCGACTTATTGAGCACATTGGATATTTAGTAAGATATATTATGTTGCAAAATAACTAGACATATTCGAACGACCCAGTATGTATCAGTACATACCCCATCAGCTCGCACATGTAACTAACCATGCGTGTTGTAATACTGTCATTCATGACAATGTACTATAATGCAATCTGGTATACTTTGAAGGTCAAACCAACAATTATATATGTTCAAACCCTTTATTACAGAGCTTACCTTGTATCATTATTGACAGAGGAATGATCAACATGAAAGCCATCTCCGCCTGCAAATAAACACAAAATAATAATCAACATGAAATCCATCTCCTCTTGTAATAATACACAAAATATTAATCAACATGAAAGCCATCTCCTCTTGTAATAATACACAAAATAATAATCAACATGAAAGTCATCTCCTCTTGCAATAATACACAAAATAATAATCAACATGATAGCCATCTCCTCTTGTAATAATACTCAAAATAATAATCAACATGAAAGTCATCTCCTCTATTCTAATGCACAAAAGAATTATCAACATGAAAGCCATCTCCGCTTGTAATAATACACAAAATAATAATCAACATGAAAGCCATATCCTCTTGTAATAATACACAAAATAATAACCAACATGAAAGCCATCTCCTCTCCTAGTAATACACAAAATAATAATCAACATGAAAGCCATCTCCTCTTGTAATAATACACAAAATAATAATCAACATGAAAGCCATCTCCTCTTGTAATAATACATTGTAATAATACACAAAATAAGAATCAACATGAAAGCCATCTCCGCTTGTAATAATACACAAAATATTAACCAATATGAAAACCCTTTTCGGCTTTTATAATACACAAAATAATGTATTATTACAACCTGAAAGCCCTTTCCGGTTGTAATAATACACAAAATAATAATCAACATAAAAACCATTTCCGGCTGTAATAATACATAAAATATTAGTCAACATGAAAGCCCTTTCCGGCTGTAATAATACACAAAATATTAATCAACATAAAACACTTTCCAGTTGTAATAATACGCAAAATATCAATCAACATGAAACCCCTTTCCGGCTGTAATAATACACAAAATATTAATCAACATAAACCCTTTCCAGTTGTAATAATACACAAAATATTAATCAACACAAAACCCTTTCCAGTTGTAATAATACGCAAAATATTACTCAACATGAAACCCCTTTCCGGCTGTAATTAAACAGAAACATAATAAAACACGACTGTTAATAAAATGCTCTAATAAAACAGCTTTCGATTAATATTTCCCATTTCCATTCCTCATGTTGGATAATTAATCTCCAATCGTACAAAACTGATGTTTCTAAATTACCACTAATATCTGTGGATCCACATAAATGCTACTTTTGTTTTGCGGTGAACACACAGGGCCTTTTTACCCTTCTTTGCAGCAGCCTGTATAAGGCCCCTTCATCAACAAATGTCTTTTAAAATCATGCAGTTTTCCCCATTTTATAAACTTACTCTGGAAATTTCATTCCCCATTCATGGATTTCTTCCACTATTTAGGCCTAAAAGTCCCTCCAAAACTGGTAAAAAGGCCCTGCACACATAATTGCGCAGGCCTACACTGTCATTTACAACATTAATTTAAGCCCCATTTCTTTTCAAAGCACATAGTGTTTGTGAAGTACAAGTGTGTATGTTTGCAATACAGATGCAGTATCCTTTTTATCCAGAAAAACTTATCCAATTGCGACCTAACTTGTTTTGCTGGTTTTCATTAAATAATGGATAGGCACAATTGTATTAAAGTGAGAGTACACCTGTTATTCCTTAGACAGTTCACAGACCTAATAGTATTAGGTCTGTCACTATTAGGTCTGTCTGTAAACAGTTCCTAAAATAGTTAACTTATAAATATTCAAGACGGTGCTGTTAAAGACAGCATATGACTAATGTTGTAGTTAATTACATAACTTCTCTCTCGAAAAGTAAATCAGTTTTTGCTAAGGTCAGAATATTCATTTAAATATTATCTTAAACGAGTTCCCATTCCATATAAGATTTATGAACGAGTTATGAGTGCTGTTGTTTTTTTTTTGTTGGAGCCTGGCGATGATTACTTTATTAACATTTTCCCGTTTTAGTGGAATGAAATATGTTTAAAGTGTGGTTGTGTGCACCCTAAAACCTAGTTTAAACCCCCATCGCTTTTTTTTGCCACTGACCGTTCCAAGGCAGTAGCCCTGTTGTCAACCTGTTTGTGTGCGTGATGTCACATGCCTGGCTTCTTGTAAGCATTGTTTGTTTTGTGTTTTGGTTGACTGGTGTTTTGGTTGACTGTTGTTTTGATTGACAGGCGTTTTGGTTGACTGGTGTTTTGGTTGACTGGTGTTTTGGTTGACTGATTTTGGTTGACTGGTGCTTTGATTGACTTCTGTTTTGGTTGACTGGTGTTTTGATTGACTGGTGTTTTGGTTGACTGGTGTTTTGGTTGACTGGTGTTTTGATTGACTGGTGTTTTGGTTGACTGGGTTCTGTGAAAGCTACATATGCTGTTCGACTTTTATACCTATTTTTATAATAATTTTAACGCGTCTCTTGGCCAAAACCGTAATAAATCATATATAAACTACGCTGGATATTAAAGAGTTCGTGTTCTATCTCTTCAAAGAATGTCATTTTACGCCGATTTTTTAAAACAAAAAAAGCTGATTTGTATCTTGTTAAGTATGTGCGGCATGAGTTTATGGTAATTATCGAGGGTATGACTTAATAGTGTTATTACTGACTGGTCCTTTGAGATCATCAAGTCCAGTCTTTGTGGCTTTAAAGTAGAATATCGCTTAAGCCGGTGCTGGGAGGCGTGAGAGGTGTTGCACTTTACAGTACCTCTCAATAAAACCGTGTCTGCTACTTTTATCTCTTGTTTGTGTTTGTTGCTTCCAATGTATCCCCTTTTCAGTACTTAGACCCGAATTTATAATAAATAAAACAGTGTTAGTGCCCAAAATATCAAAATGGTTCAAGGTTGTATTATATGATTCTGGTTCCAATATTACAAGTATAATCCAAAGTATGTGTAAAATATATGGGGGCAAACAGCTAAGAAATAAAACTCTATAACCTCAGGAAACATATAAACTATTAAAACCTTTATTAAATGTAAAAATGTCACGGCATGGCAGTATTACAGAGAATAAGAAAAGTTGAAAATAAACGACCTAGTGTACGATATCTAATTGACATAATTAGGGACACAACGTTAATTTTTTTATAAAAAACAAACAAACTGGAAATGGAGCTTAATCCGTAACATAAACCACTATTACGAAGCGAAATATATATTTTATAATACATTAAAAAAAATAAGTTGAAATTATACTAAATATAAGTCAAGGTTTATCCGCCGAATGCGTTTAGATTAGTTCATGGTTAAGTAACTGGTTAGTCAAAATACCGGCAATTTGACAAGAAAGTAACATATTTGGAACTTAAGTTGGATCCCCTACACCACCACCCCACCACAGCCCAAAAAACAACAACTAAAACAATACATACGGGAATGAGATATCAAATAATATAGAGAATGGTTGATGATTAAACTGGTGGGTGGTGGGGCTGGAAGCAGTAAAAGGAAATAAACTAGTTGAAACAAAAACTATACGATACCCGAAAAGCGACCTAAATCCAGTGAGTTGAACAAAGAAATGACACTAAGTCAAAGCATCACTCGAGTGTTAACTGGATGATATCTCACTGGTTAACGAAGGCTGCTATTGACATTCGCGCTTGTCAGAGGTCCTTTGTACTCTGGCACAATCCGTCACTTATATGGGAACAAGGCGGAATGTAATGACCAATCAGATGCTCTGTTTCAAATTAAAACTTGAAGCAGAAATATTAGCAGATCATTTATCGATCAATAATTAATGTTAAGTACGAATTACTGTAAATTTAGATCTAGCTGACTAAAATTAATCACAATATGCTTGTAATTAATAATTTTAAATTAAATATTTTCTAAATATCAATTAAAACATAATTGATTAACCATGACTTACAGTCTGCTCTTAAATATCTACTGCGCATGCTCACTCTTATTTATCCTGGATTTAATCAGCAGGGACAGCTAACTGTTAGATGTGAGAATGGCTATTTGAAGCGCAATCGCTTGATATCGAGGGTATACAGGTAATTAGTTCCATGGTACCTAACATTAAAGCAGCGTCCATATAAGTAACATGAGACAAACCAGATATCTAAGAAGTAATTCTTAGACATTTTGATAAACGTTCAACAAAATAATATAAATACATGTTTCTTCCTCCTATAGAAAAAAAAGAAAGAAAGAAAGAAGATAAATATAAATACCATGTCGACATGACGACAAAACATTACAATATGTTATGAGGATGATGTTGTTTCCACACATATCACTCGGTGCACTACTTTCAAGGCTGGGGTAGACGAAAAGCAAAACAAACTGCCAACTATATACCAGGCTCGTAAATTACATAAAAATCCATATAAAGCCCGCTTTATTTCGATTTCTAGTGCCTGCACCACCACAAACATCTCCAAGCTTTAAACTTCTTATTTTACTGCCGTTAAAGATCACGTTAGACAATAGTGTGCTAAAACTTATGAAAACTCTGGGATTAATTTATTTTGGTCTATTAAAAATTCAGGAGACGTTCTTGATAAAATGTGCATCGAGTGATATGTGTGGAAACAACATCATCCTCAGTAGATTGAACTGGAGTATACGAAGTAGTGCTACCAAGTTTCAGAGATAAAATATTGAGGTAATGTAGGCGCCAAACAATAATTACATTATTAGATGCTTTATCAACAGGAACAACACAAATGTATTACGAAATTGTTGAATTCACCATTTTAAATTACGAAACGAAAACCTAGGTCTCGGAGGAAGTAAACAGGGATTAGCATTATAAAAGTTAATACATGTATCTATAATTTTAAAAATTGACTTTTTCCAAGTAGAAAGATAGTTTGGGTCCGCATGTTCTCTACGACACCATTTAATACTGAAGTATTTCTTTTACTTTTTAGGATTACTTGCATTATATTTATGTTCGCGAAATCGAACTTTTAAAGATTAATCTGTTTGTCTAACATATTGTATACCACAACGTGGTGCATTTCAAGTCAACATATAAATGACGTTAGATGTACGTCAATCAACATTTGAAGCTAGACATACATTAATCATTCTACAATTAACAGAGGATTTAATGGCGGAAAAGATAAATGATTGCAACAACTGCACCTCTTAAGGACTATCGGTCAGCCATCTTTGATCCAAAAAATCGATGAGATATGGTCAAGTGAATTTTTCAACGATGTACGTATTTTAGGCGCGACCAATGTCAACCATATCGTACATGACAGTAATTCAACACTTTTGATGTGAATATAATATTAGAAAGAATACTTATATGGCAGAAATTCTGCGTTTTATATTCGAAAAGTTTGGTGCAGTTTTACTCAAAGTTGTTTTGTTTTTTATGTGAAATAAACTGGTCCATAAAATAGTCCATTTATCCAGCGAGTGCAGACGAGACATCATTTCTGAATAAAATAGCCATGTTATCACATCATCCAAAATTCGAAGTACACCATTGTTAAAAATGAAGATTTTCTTTATACGCCATGTGCCTTCAACACACACATGATACACATGAAAAGCATGCACGTGAATTGTAAATTGAAACCATGCGGTATGGTGAAACATTCGGATAAACAGGTCATTTGATCGTATTCATATGTTATTATTTAGTTTGTGCTGTTTTTATTCAAATATAATAATAAATTACTCGTGTTTTGCCATGTTTCTATTCACAACAGTCACTCAGTTGTGTTTAATATATCCAAAAATATAGTTGCCATTTATAATAGTTTGACAATTAAAACCCGTCAGTGCCACCATACTACAGCATTGAGACTATTTTGAAAGTACATGCCATTGAAAGATTATCTTCTTTTTTTAACAAAAAAATCACTTGACCATATCTCATCGATTTTGGATTATTTGGATCAAAGATGGCTGACCGATAGTCCGTAACCTTGCACTTACTAATAGAGGGAAACACCATGCGTCTGAAATTAACTAAACGATTTCTAAAAGAAATCTTTATATGGTATTTCCTCAAAACAGGTGATCCAAGAGGAGTAACTGAAACTTTTGAGCCGTTATTAAAAATCCTGGTAATATTATTTGAAGGAACATGAAAGGAGGTTGCCGAAAGACCATTTAATGGTGTAAGGCGTACATATGGTTTAGTTCTAAGAAATGAAGAGTTATTTTGTGGAATTTGTATTGATGACGCAGAGTGTAACCGAAGAGGTAAACTATTTATTTTAAATGTTTTTACTAGTTGACTCATATATGCAATTTCGAAAGTAATACCATTCTGTAATCAAAGTGGTGAAGGCACTGATGGGCGGTGCTTTTGTAAGTGTTGGAATGGATGGGAAATGGAAGTGCTGTAAATATAACTTCCATGATTTGTTTTTTACATTCAGTGATGTTTCAGATTATTGATATTCCTTACCAATTTCGTATTTCATATTCATTTTATCATTTTTTGTTCATGTTCATTAAAGGTCTTCATCATTATCCCTGCATTTTTTCAGGTGCCATCTCGCTCACATCAAAAGAGCAGTAGCAGAAAAACAATAAACGTGGCTCCAGCGTAACTGGAGTTTCTACGATAGAATTTGCAGCAACTCTGCAGATCAGGGTGAGAAGGTCCTAGGCCCATTTGCCATATTTTATCTCGATGTACATGGAGGATAAGCCTGGCATGTTCATGCCTGTTAGGCGCCATAAAACCTTTCATGTGTTGGTCCGCCTTAAAACCCAATTCAATTCAATTCGTATTTAAACATATTTTAGCTAACTCATACGGCCCGAATTAGCTTCCTTATATTGTTTTCTAAGCAAGCACTGACTGTTCTATTTTTAGTAACATGATACATTTTCTATAACCACAGACCGTCTGCTTGTAGCACGATTTCAACTCGATTCATTATTTTTTAAACAAATGATAAAAAGTTGACTTAGTGAAATTTTGATAAAATAGGTATGTATGACCTAAATAAATAATAAATTGCCTTTATTCTGAACATTGTTTCTTATTTAGGGCATCAAATGATTAAGCTGCCTTTTGTTTACGTCTGTCAAATGCGTCATAATCAAAATCTCGGAGAAGCGCGTATTAATACATAAATACTTAGGAGAATATTTGTTAATTAAACAGTAAGCGAACGCATAAGGACAATATTTGTAAATTACACAGTAAGCGAACACACAGCATCATGATCTGTCAGTGATCACATAATAATGAATGTATTTAAGGCATGCATGAGAGACTACTTCTTCTAGCGTAGTGATGCATAATGTTGCATTGTGCTGTTAGGTTTGTCACATTCCTAGGATTCCATTGAACAACCCATTATACCTCTGACGGTGCTCAAGCACCGCCAAAAAGCGAAATAAGGGTCAATTAGTAGTTATTAGAGATAAGAAATAGACTCGTATCAAAGATCCATAAGAAATAATATGTTTTGCCTTTATTCAAAAACTTTCGCTAGAGAAAATATCACATGTTTGGCCTGTAACAATATAAAACTAAAGACGGGTTTGTTTCTCAACTTATTCGTTTCTCTAGAGTTTGTAGTCGTGTTGAGGATTTTAATATTCGTAATATTTGTATAACTAAAAAGCTACTCTAGCAGGGCTATCGTTACCATAAACTCCGAAAAACCTTTGCAAAATTGTCTTATCGTACTAATGAATCGTAACCTCCTTTGATAAACTTTTTAACAAGTTTAATAAATATTGTATGAACGTGATTATGACCAAGGATTTTACGAAGTTTGTAAATCACATCACCATAGAAGTCAGGTTGTGATCTTCCTTGTCGTAGAAGATTTAAATTACTTTTATATTTTAAAAGTCGATCAGGGTTACGATAATAAAGTGTTTTCTTTAATTGTATTGTACCGGTAGTCCTGCTGGTGTAGCTTTTTAGTTATACAAGTATTACGAATATTAAAGTCATTCTCTAGAGAAACGAAAATATTGAGAAACATAGATCCATTAAGAAGTAGCTCGGGGAACATCCCCATCTAAAGGGGGTATAGTTAACAATATCAAAATTAAAATCATCTCTCTGGTCATAGAATTTACTAATTATTTCGCCATTTTCAATAGAGAGATGTAAATCAAGAAAAGAAGCGACAGTATCAGAAATGTTAGCTTTGTTGAATTCCTTAGGATAGATATCATTAACCATAATACAAAATGAAGGATTGTCAATGTTCAATATGTCATCCAAATACCAAGAGATATCATTAAAGGCGTCAGTTACATCTGCCTGAGTATCGGATGAAAGACTCAACATGAAATATCTTTCATAGCAATACAAGAACAAATCTGCGATACGAGGTGCACAGTTCGTACCACCCATACTCATATATCGTACAGAACCATGAGGAAGCGGGCTTCAAACTACCTACACTCATATAGATACATGCCATTCTAGTCGTATTACATGTGGGTATATATCCACCAGAAATAACATACTTGTAGTTGCAGAAGGCTTCAGTTTGACCAAACTCAGACAGATACAGGACATGCCTGACCTGTTACATGTAAGATCATAACCACGTATTAGACACACCACTGAGACAGTGGGCTTTTAGTTACCCGCAGTTATACATATATGGGCCATACGTGACAGTCCTGTCAGGTTGCATGTTAGCCCACACCCACGTACAAATATAGGCCAAACACATCAAGTTACCATATAATGTACAGAACATAGCTTCAGAAGTCTTCAAGTAGTCCATACAGATAAGACCATACCTATCTTGTTACAACACATGTTTTTAACAGACCATTGCTACAGTGGTATTAAAGTCACCAACACTCATACAGATACAGTTCATACCTGTCATGTGACACTTAAGTATACACCTACATAGTGTCAGAAGCCTTTAAGCTACTCACACTCATACTGATAGAGACCATACCATACATGTAAAACTACACCAACGTATTGCACAGAGACACTTCTAGAGTCAGAAAAACTTCAAGTAGCTCACTCTCATACACATACAGGCCATACCTATAATGTTACACGTAAAACAATACCCACGTAGTGTACAGACTAACATAGAGTCAGAATGCATCAAGTAGCCCACACTCATACAGATACAGGCCCTACCTGTTATGTTACAAGTAAGTACACATTCACCCATTGTACTTTCTTCTCAATGTCATGTCCCGCAGAATATGTTGACGTACACGTGTCTAACTGCCATCCCGCAGAATATGTTGACGTACTCGTGTCTAACTGCCATCCCGCAGAATATGTTGACGGCAGAATATGTTGACGCACACGTGTCTAACTGCCATCCCGAAGAATATGTTGACGGCAGAATATAGAAATATAAAAAGATCGGACAGAGAAAGAAGCATTCAAGGAGGATAGTCAACCACAAAACACAGAAACAAACACGCAAACAGACAAACACGTCAAAAGTAATATTAAATGCAAACGACATCACAAACACAAAAGGGTTGACAATAAGGCTACCGCCATGGAACGGTCAGTGCCAAGGTAGGCCACTTGGGGTTTAAACCGGTTCTAGGGTGCACCAAACCTCACACTTACCATACTGTCATCCCATTAAAACGGGACAGTGTAAATAAAGAAATACCCGCCATGATCTAATCTTTAACCAACAAGGCAGCATCAATAGGCCGTTATAAGTAAAACGAAAATATGCTCGTGTAAATATAATACAAAAAACAATAGCCTAGAAAGCCACATTAAAGGTACGCAATGACTTGGCAGAAGCCAGAACAACAAGAGAATAAACCATTAAGGGCACGACAAGAAAGATCATAGACAAACACCAAACCCCACCGTCCCAATGGGCTTTAGGTAGGCGTCATCATAGGGTCCACAGCCTGTCCAGTCATCGTACAATTAAAGTGGAAAGAATAGTGGCGAACTTTAAAAGAGTCCACCACCAAGCATGCAGTACGTTGCAAAATGATAGGGTCATAACCTCTTTTGATAAACTTTTTAACAAGTTTAACAAAGATAGTATGAAAGTGATCATGACCAAGAATCTTACGAAGTTTATAAATGACATCACCACAGAAGTCAGGTTGTGATAGTCCTTGTCGCAGAAGAGTCTTTAAATTACTTTTATATTTGGAAAAAAAGATCAGGGTAACGATAAGAAAAGATTTTACAAAGTTTATGGTAACGGTAACCCTGATTGAGTAACTTTTTAGTTATACAAAGGTTACGAATATGAAAGTCCTCAACTCGAGTACAAGCTCTTGAAAAACGAAGAAGCTGAGATACATACACTCCATAAGAAGTTCCTCGGGGAACATCCCCATCCACGTGGGGATAATTAACAATGTCAAAATTAAAATCATTTCTCTTGTCATAGATTTTGCTAATTATTTCACCATTTTCAATCGAGAGATCTTAATCAAGAAAATAATATGTCGACGTAAACGTGTCTAACTGCCATCTCGCAGAATGTGTTGACACACAAGTGTCTAGTATTGACTAATACTTTGGTAGACTGCAGGTGATTAGATTAATAATCTAGTTCTAATTCTGCATTTTGCCTTATGTAAATATACTCAACAAAATTAATGTGAATTGTAACATATGTATTTATAAAAGAGTTGTGTACGTGCAAAGAACGAAATAATTAATTATGGAAATGGATCTATAAATTCGTCTCATACGAGTTTTTGTGTGTGTTTTTTCACTATGTGATACATAGACAAACAGCAATGTAATCAAACTATTCAATACGCGGTAATAAGGTCATTATGAGGCAATGTCGATTTATTTAAACACTATCCAAACGTTATAGTATCAACTGAAAGAAAGCGGAAGGGAAGTAATAGAAACTGAATTATCTTCATTTAAATGATATGGTATCTATATATAATAATTATATTTGTCGGATTCTGACGATCTATGCAAAGTGCTAACAGACTAACAGATGTGGTTAGGAATACAATTTAAATTAGTTTTT
This sequence comes from Cyrtodaria siliqua, assembly GCA_037043455.1. Lineage (NCBI taxonomy): Eukaryota > Metazoa > Mollusca > Bivalvia > Adapedonta > Hiatellidae > Cyrtodaria > Cyrtodaria siliqua. The sequence continues at coordinate 2,618 of JAWPHD010013920.1, read as the reverse complement.
TTATTACTATACAGACAGCTAATCGCGCTTTAAAAACTGAATTTTTTAAACCATACCTTTATTTAGTGTTTATAACCCTTGAGCATTACTCTTATTTTAAAATAGTTTTTTCCCCTTAAGTTAAATTCAATGTTAATGTTCATAAAAACGGCAACATAATTACAATTAGTCTTTTTCAGATGTCTCTCGAGACGATATATTAGAGTTATGCAATCCATCTCTAATCTCTTCTTCTCCTTATGCAATCCATATTTAATATATTTTCTCCTTACACAATGCACCTCTTAAACTCCCCCTTTCCTAATGCAATCCACCTCTAATCAACTTTTTCTCCTTAAGCAAGCATTTCCCCTCTTAACTCTTCTTCTTCTTCTTATGCAATCCATATTTAATCTCTTTTCTCCTTACACAATGCAACTCTGATCTCTTCTTTTCCTTATGCAATCCATCCCTAATCTCTTTTTTTCCTTATGCAATGCCCCTCTTATCTCTTCTTCTCCTTATGCAATCCATATTTAATCTCTTTTCTCCTTACACAATGCACCTGTACTCATTTCGTCTCCTTACAATCCACCTTTAATTTCTTTCTCTTTACGCAATGCACCTCTAATTACTTTTTGTCTTTATGCAATCCACCTCTTATCTCTTTTTCTCCAATACAATCCACCTCTAATCTCTTTTTCTACTTATGCAATTCACCTCTAGCGCTTTTTCTTCTTATGCAATCCACCTCTAATCTCTTTCTTTACTTATGCAATCCACCTCTAACGCTTTTGTTCCTTATGCAATCCACCTCTAATCTCTATTTTCTCCTTATGCGATCCCCCTCTAATCTCTTTTTCTCCTTATGCAATCGACCTCTAATATCTTTTTCTCTTGATGCATCCCACCGCTTATCTCTTTTTCTCCTTATGCAATCCACCTCTAATCTCTTTTCTCCTGACGCAATCCACCTCTAATCTCTTGTTCTCCTTATGCAATCCACCTCTAATCTCTTTTTCTCCTTATGCAATCCACCTCTAATCTCTTTTCTCCTGACGCAATCCACCTCTAATCTCTTGTTCTCCTTATGCAATCCACCTATTATGTATATATTTGTTGTTGTTTTTACTTTCTTCACTGAATTCATTCTCGCCCCGCAATCCATCTACCTCTCATCTCACTCTTTTATATTATTAATTCACTCTAAACAAATATTGTCTGATACGGTCATATCGATGTCATAATCGATTATAGTTCTCTTGTCTCATCTATTTCTCTGTTTGTTGTTTCTTTAGACCTGGCGGAAACAAGTGGATGAAACTGAGCATGAAATTGAGATGGATCAAATGTATGAGGATAACTTGATGCTAATGTGCAGCTGCTTGAGCTACTGGAGCTACTGCTTCTTTGACAATCCACTCTGATGCTAATGTGCAGCTGCTTGAGCTACTGGAGCTACTGCTTCTACGACACTCCACTCTGATGCTAATGTGCAGCTGCTTGAGCTACTGGAGTTACTGCTTCTATGACACTCCACTATGATGACAATGTGCAGCTGCTTGAGCTACTGGAGCTACTGCTTCTATGACACTCCACTATGATGACAATGTGCAGCTGCTTGAGCTACTGGAGCTACTGCTTCTATGACACTCCACTATGATGACAATGTGCAGCTGCTTGAGCTACTGGAGCTACTGCTTCTATGACACTCCACTCTGATGCTAATGTGCAGCTGCTTGAGCTACTGGAGCTACTGCTTCTATGACACTCCACTATGATGACAATGTGCAGCTGCTTGAGCTACTGGAGCTACTGCTTCTATGACACTCCACTCTGATGATAATGTGCAGCTGCATGAGCTACTGGAGCTACTGCTTCTATGACACTCCACTCTGATGCTAATGTGCAGCTGCTTGAGCTACTGGAGCTACTGCTTCTATGACACTCTACTCTGATGCTAATGTGCAGCTGCTTGAGCTACTGGAGCTACTGCTTCTATGACACTCCACTATGATGACAATGTGCAGCTGCTTGAGCTACTGGAGCTACTGCTTCTATGACACTCCACTCTGATGACATTGTGCAGCTGCTTGAGCTACTGGAGCTACTGCTTCTATGACACTCCACTCTGATGCTAATGTGCAGCTGCTTGAGCTACTGGAGTTACTGCTTCTATGACACTCAACTCTGATGCTAATGTGCAGCTGCTTGAGCTACTGGAGTTACTGCTTCTATGACACTCAACTATGATGCTAATGTGCAGCTGCTTGAGCTACTGGAGCTACTGCTTCTATGACACTCCACTCTGAAGTTTTTCTGTCTTGGGAAGGGGTCCAATCAAATCAAATCCTATTATTTTCCCAAGACTGACAGTTTCATTGGAGCGTTATTTCTGTTGGGGGTGATTTATGAGCAGCACAAACTGTACACTTACTACAGCACTTTTCTATGTCTTTTCGAAGACCATACCAGAAACAAATCAGATATTTTGAAGGGTTTTCTTGACACCTAAATGCACTCCTGTTCTGTTAGCATGCAACTGGAATAAAGCAACTCTTGTTTAAACACGTTGGTAAAACCAGTTGTCAGTCTACAAAATGTACACAATCATTTAACCATTTCCTGTACAATAAACC
>JAWPHD010013919.1:0-64824 GCA_037043455.1 Cyrtodaria siliqua | reverse complement strand
TTGGGGAAACTCTGATGGTTAGAAATCAGGAATTAACATGTTAAATAGGAAACTCTCTGAAGGTTCATTATGAGACATTAACATGTTAAAGTGGAAACTCTGATGGTTAAAATGAGGAACTAACATGTTAAGTAGGAAACTCTATGATGGTTAGCATGAGGAATTTAACATGTTAAAGTAGGAAACTCTGATGGTTAGAATGAGGAATTAACATGTTAAGTGGGAAATTCTGATGGTTTAGTAATGAGGAATTAACATGTTAAGTAAGGTGAAACTCTCTGAAGGTTCAAAATGAGGAATTAACATGTTAAAGTGGGTGAACTCTGATGGTTAGAATGATGGAATTAACATGTTAAGTATGAACTCTCTGAAGGTTAAATGAGGAATTAACATGTTAAAGTGGGAAACTCTGATGGTTAGAATTGAGAATTAACATGTTAGTAGGTATGAAACTCTGATGGTTAGAATGAGGAAATTAACATGTTAAGTAGGAAACTCTATGACAGGTTCAAATGAGGAATTAACATGTTAAGTGGGGAAACTCTGATGGTGAGAAATGCGGAATTAACATGTTAGGTAGGAAACTCTCTAAAGGTTCAAATGAGGAATGAACATGTTAAGTGCGGAAACTCTGATGGTTAGAATGAGGAATTAAAATGTTAAGTAGGAATCTCTATGATGGTTAGCATGAGGAATTAACATGTTAAGTAGGAAACTCTGATGGTTAGAATGAGGAATTAACATGTTAAGTGGGAAACTCTGATGGTTAAGAATGAGGAATTAACATGTTAAGTAGGTAACTCTGATGGTTAGTAAATGAGGAATTAACATGTTAAGTAGGAAACTCTGATGGTTAGAATGAGGAATTAACAATGTTAGGTGGGAAACTCTGATGGTTAGAAATGAGGAATTAACATGTTAAAGTCTGAAACTCTCTGAAGGTTCAAATGGGGAATTAACAATGTTAAGTGGAAACTCTGATGGTTAGAATGAGGAATTAACATGTTAAATAGGACCTCTCTGAAGGTTCATAATATGAGGGATTAACATGTTAATTATGGAAACTCTGATGGTTAGATGAGGAATTTAACATGTTAAGTAGGAAACTCTCTGATGGTTTAGAATGAGGAATTAACATGTTAACTTAGGAAACTCTCTGAGATTTTCAAATGAGAATTAACATGTTAAGTGGGAAATCTCTGAAGGTTCAAAATGAGGAATTAACATGTTATAAGTGGAAACTCTGATGGTTAGAATGAGGAATTAACATGTTAAGAAGTTAATAGAAACTCTGATGGTTAGAATGAGGAATTAACATGTTAAGTAGGAAAATCTCTGAAGGTTCAAATGAGGAATTAACATGTTTAGTGGGAAAACACTGATGGTTAGAATGAGGTAATTAACATGTTAAGCAGGAAACTCTCTCAAGGTTCAAATGAGGAAATAACATGTTAAGTGGGAAACTTCGATGGTTTAGAATGTGGAATTAACATGTTAGGTAGGAAACTCTGATGGTTAGAATGAGGAATTAACATGTTAAGTAGGTAACTCTGATGGTTAGAATGAGGAATTAACATGTTAAGTAGGAAACTCTGATGGTTAGAATGAGGAATTAACATGTTAAGTGGGAAACTCTGATGGTTAGAATGAGGAATTGACATGTTAAGTCTGAAACTCTCTGAAGGTTCAAATGAGGAATTAATGTGTTAAGTGGGAAACTCTGATGGTTAGAATGAGGAATTAACTTGTTAAGTAGGACCTCTCTGAAGGTTCAAATGAGGAATTAACATGTTAAGTGGGAAACTCTGATGGTTAGAATCAGGAATTAACATGTTAAGTAGGAAACTCTGATAGTTAGAATGAGGAATTAACATGTTAAGTAGGAAACTCTGATGGTTAGAATGAGGAATTAACATGTTAAGTGGGAAACTCTGATGGTTTGAATCAGTAATTAACATGTTAAATAGGAAACTCTCTGAAGGTTCATATGAGGAATTAACATGTTAAGTGGGAAACTCTGATGGTTAAAATGAGGAATTAACATGTTAAGTAGGAAACTCTGAAGGTTAGAATGAGGAATTAACATGTTAAGTGGAAATTCTGATGGTTAGAATGAGGAATTAACATGTTAAGTAGGAAACTCTCTGAAGGTTCAAATGAGGAATTAACATGTTAAGTGGGTAACTCTGATGGTTAGAATGAGGAATTAACATGTTAAGTAATGAACTCTCTGAAGGTTTAAATGAGGAATTAACATGTTAAGTGGGAAACTCTGATGGTTAGAATGAGGAATTAACATGTTAAGTAGGAAACTCTGATGGTTAGAATGAGGAATTAACATGTTAAGTAGGAAACTCTCTGAAGGTTCAAATGAGGAATTAACATGTTAAGTGGGAAACTCTGATGGTGAGAATGCGGAATTAACATGTTAGGTAGGAAACTCTCTGAAGGTTCAAATGAGGAATGAACATGTTAAGTGGGAAACTCTGATGGTTAGAATTAGGAATTAAAATGTTAAGTAGGAATCTCTATGATGGTTAGCATGAGGAATTAACATGTTAAGTAGGAAACTCTGATGGTTAGAATGAGGAATTAACATCTTAAGTGGGAAACTCTGATGGTTAGAATGAGGAATTAACATGTTAAGTAGGAAAATCTCTGAAGGTTCAAATGAGGAATTAACATGTTAAGTGGGAAACTCTGATGGTTAGAATGAGGAATTAACATGTTAAGCAGGAAACTCTCTCAAGGTTCAAATGACGAATTAACATGTTAAGTGGGAAACTCTGATGGTTATAATGAGGAATTAACATGTTAGGTAGGAAACTCTGATGGTTAGAATGAGGAATTAACATGTTAAGTAGGTAACTCTGATGGTTAGAATGAGGAATTAACATGTTAAGTAGGAAACTCTGATGGTTAGAATGAGGAATTAACATGTTAAGTGGGAAACTCTGATGGTTAGAATGAGGAATTAACTTGTTCAGTAGGAAACTCTCGGAAGGTTCAAATGAGGAATTAACATGTTAAGTGGGAAACTCTGATGGTTAGAATGAAGAATTAACATATTAAGTAGGAAACACTCGGATGGTTAGAATGAGGAATTAACATGTTAAGTAGGAAACTCTGATTGTTAGAATGAGGAATTAACATGTTAAGTAGGTAACTCTGATGGTTAGAATGAGAAATTAACATGTTAAGTAGGAAACTCTGATGGTTAGAATGAGGAATTAACATGTTAAGTGGGAAACTCTGATGGTTAGAATGAGGAATTAACATGTTAAGTCAGAACCTCTCTGAAGGTTCAAATGAGGAATTAACATGTTAAGTGGGAAACTCTGATGGTTAGAATGAGGAATTAACATGTTAAGTACTAACCTCTCTGAAGGTTCAAATGAGGAATTAACATATTAAGTGGGAAACTCTGATGGTTAGAATGAGGAATTAACATGTTAAGTAGGAAACTCTCTGAAGGTTCAAATGAGGAATTAACATGTTAAGTGGGAAACTCTAATGGTGAGAATGCGGAATTAACATGTTAGGTAGGAAACTCTCTGAAGGTTCAAATGAGGAATGAACATGTTAAGTGGGAAACTCTGATGGTTAGAATGAGGAATTAAAATGTTAAGTAGGAATCTCTATGATGGTTAGCATGAGGAATTAACATGTTAAGTAGGAAACTCTGATGGTTAGAATGAGGAATTAACATGTTAAGTGGGAAACTCTAATGGTTAGAATGAGGAATTAACTTGTTCAGTAGGAAACTCTCTGAACGTTTAAATGAGGAATTAACATGTTAAGTGGGAAACTCTGATGGTTAGAATGAGGAATTAACATGTTAAGTAGAAAACCCTCTGAAGGTTCAAATGAGGAACTAACATGTTAAGTGGAAAACTCTGATGGTTAGAATGAGGAATTAACACTTTAAGTAGGAAACTCTGATGGTTAGAATGAGGAATTAACATGTTAATTAGGAAACTCTCTGAAGATTCAAATGAGGAATTAACATGTTAAGTGGGAAACTCTGAAGGTTCAAATGAGGAATTAACATGTTAAGTGGGAAACTCTGATTGTTAGAATGAGGAATTAACATGTTAAGTAGAAAACTCTGATGGTTAGAATGAGGAATTAACATGTTAAGTAGGAAACTCTCTGAAGGTTCAAATGAGGAATTAACATGTTAAGTGGGAAACTCTGATGGTTAGCATGAGGAATTAACATGTTAAGTAGGAAAATCTCTGAAGGTTCAAAGGAGGAATTAACATGTTAAGTGGGAAACTCTGATGGTTAGAATGAGGAATTAACATGTTAAGCAGGAAACTCTCTCAAGGTTCAAATGAGGAATTAACATGTTAAGTGGGAAACTTCGATGGTTAGAATGAGGAATTAACATGTTAGGTAGAAAACTCTGATGGTTAGAATGAGGAATTAACATGTTAAGTAGGTAACTCTGATGGTTAGAATGAGGAATTAACATGTTAAGTAGGAAACTCTGATGGTTAGAATGAGGAATTAACAAGTTAAGTGGGAAACTCTGATGGTTAGAATGAGGAATTAACATGTTAAGTCTGAAACTCTCTGAAGGTTCAAATGAGGAATTAACATATTAAGTGGGAAACTCTGATGGTTAGAATGAGGAATTTACATGTTAAGTAGGACCTCTCTGAAGGTTCAAATGAGGAATTAACATGTTAATTGGGAAACTCTGATGGTTAGAATGATGAATTAACATGTTAAGTAGGAAACTCTGATGGTTAGAATGAGGAATTAACATGTTAAGTGGGAAACTCTGATGGTTAGAATCAGGAATTAACATGTTAAATAGGAAACTCTCTGAAGGTTCATATGAGGAATTAACATGTTAAGTGGGAAACTCTGATGGTTAAAATGAGGAACTAACATGTTAAGTAGGAAACTCTATGATGGTTAGCATGAGGAATTAACATGTTAAGTAGGAAACTCTGATGGTTAGAATGAGGAATTAACATGTTAAGTGGAAATTCTGATGGTTAGAATGAGGAATTAACATGTTAAGTAGGAAACTCTCTGAAGGTTCAAATGAGGAATTAACATGTTAAGTGGGTAACTCTGATGGTTAGAATGAGGAATTAACATGTTAAGTAATGAACTCTCTGAAGGTTTAAATGAGGAATTAACATGTTAAGTGGGAAACTCTGATGGTTAGAATGAGGAATTAACATGTTAAGTAGGAAACTCTGATGGTTAGAATGAGGAATTAACATGTTAAGTAGGAAACTCTCTGAAGGTTCAAATGAGGAATTAACATGTTAAGTGGGAAACTCTGATGGTGAGAATGCGGAATTAACATGTTAGGTAGGAAACTCTCTAAAGGTTCAAATGAGGAATGAACATGTTAAGTGGGAAACTCTGATGGTTAGAATGAGGAATTAAAATGTTAAGTAGGAATCTCTATGATGGTTAGCATGAGGAATTAACATGTTAAGTAGGAAACTCTGATGGTTAGAATGAGGAATTAACATGTTAAGTGGGAAACTCTGATGGTTAGAATGAGGAATTAACATGTTAAGTAGGAAAATCTCTGAAGGTTCAAATGAGGAATTAACATGTTAAGTGGGAAACTCTGATGGTTAGAATGAGGAATTAACATGTTAAGCAAGAAACTCTCTCAAGGTTCAAATGACGAATTAACATATTAAGTGGGAAACTCTGATGGTTAGAATGAGGAATTAACATGTTAGGTAGGAAACTCTGATGGTTAGAATGAGGAATTAACATGTTAAGTAGGTAACTCTGATGGTTATAATGAGGAATTAACATGTTAAGTGCGAAACTCTGATGGTTAGAATGAGGAATTAACATGTTAAGTGGGAAACTCTGATGGTTAGAATGAGGAATTAACATGTTAAGTAGGAAACTCTCTGAAGGTTCGAATGAGGAATTAACATGTTAAGTGGGAAACTCTGATGGATAGAATGCGGAATTAACATGTTAAGTGGGAAACTCTAATGGTTAGAATGAGGAATTAACTTGTTCTGTAGGAAACTCTCTGAACGTTCAAATGAGGAATTAACATGTTAAGTGGGAAACTCTGATGGTTAGAATGAGGAATTAACATTTTAAGTAGGAAACTCTGATGGTTAGAATGAGGAATTAACATGTTATTTAGGAAACTCTCTGAAGATTCAAATGAGGAATAAACATGTTAAGTGGGAAACTCTGAAGGATCAAATGAGGAATTAACATGTTAAGTGGGAAACTCTGATGGTTAGAATGTGGAATTAACATGGTAAGTAGAAAACTCTGATGGTTAGAATGAGAAAACTCTGATGGTTAGAATGAGGAATTAACATGTTAAGTAGGAAACTCTCTGAAGGTTCAAATGAGGAATTAACATGTTAAGTGGGAAACTCTGATGGTTAGAATGAGGAATTAACATGTTAAGTAGAAAATCTCTGAAGGTTCAAATGAGGAATTAACATGTTAAGTGGAAAACTCTGATGGTTAGAATGAGGAATTAACATGTTAAGCAGGAAACTCTCTCAAGGTTCAAATGAGGAATTAACATGTTAAGTGGGAAACTTCGATGGTTAGAATGAGGAATTAACATGTTAGGTAGGAAACTCTGATGGTTAGAATGAGGAATTAACATGTTAAGTAGGTAACTCTGATGGTTAGAATGAGGAATTAACATGTTAAGTAGGAAACTCTGATGGTTAGAATGAGGAATTAACATGTTAAGTGGGAAACTCTGATGGTTAGAATGAGGAATTAACATGTTAAGTCTGAAACTCTCTGAAGGTTCAAATGAGGAAATAACATGTTAAGTGGGAAACTCTGATGGTTAGAATGAGGAATTAACATGTTAAGTAGGACCTCTCTGAAGGTTCAAATGAGGAATTAACATGTTAATTGGGAAACTCTGATGGTTAGAATGAGGAATTAACATGTTAAGTAGGAAACTCTGATGGTTAGAATGAGGTATTAACATGTTAAGTGGGAAACTCTGATGGTTAGAATCAGGAATTAACATGTTAAATAGGAAACTCTCTGAAGTTTCATATGAGGAATTAACATGTTAAGTGGGAAACTCTGATGGTTAAAATGAGGAACTAACATGTTAAGTAGGAAACTCTGAAGGTTCAAATGAGGAATTAACATGTTAAGTGGGAAACTCTGATGGTTAAAATGAGGAACTAACATGTTAAGTAGGAAACTCTCTGAAGATTCAAATGAGGAATTAACATGTTAAGTGGGAAACTCTGAAGGTTCAAATGAGGAATTAACATGTTACGTGGGAAACTCTGATGGTTAGCATGAGGAATTAACATGTTAAGTAGGAAACTCTGATGGTTAGAATGAGGAATTAACATGTTAAGTAGGAAACTCTCTGAAGGTTCAAATGAGGAATTAACATGTTAAGTGGGTAACTCTGATGGTTAGAATGAGGAATTAACATGTTAAGTAATGAACTCTCTGAAGGTTTAAATGAGGAATTAACATGTTAAGTGGAAATTCTGATGGTTAGAATGAGGAATTAACATGTTAAGTAGGAAACTCTCTGAAGGTTCAAATGAGGAATTAACATGTTAAGTGGGTAACTCTGATGGTTAGAATGAGGAATTAACATGTTAAGTAATGAACTCTCTGAAGGTTTAAATGAGGAATTAACATGTTAAGTGGGAAACTCTGATGGTTAGAATGAGGAATTAACATGTTAAGTAGGAAACTCTGATGGTTAGAATGAGGAATTAACATGTTAATTAGGAAACTCTCTGAAGGTTCAAATGAGGAATTAACATGTTAAGTGGGAAACTCTGATCGATAGAATGCGGAATTAACATGTTAGGTAGGAAACTCTCTGAAGGTTCAAATGAGGAATGAACATGTTAAGTGGGAAACTCTGATGGTTAGAATGAGGAATTAAAATGTTAAGTAGGAATCTCTATGATGGTTAGCATGAGGAATTAACATGTTAAGTAGGAAACTCTGATGGTTAGAATGAGGAATTAACATGTTAAGTGGGAAACTCTGATGGTTAGAATGAGGAATTAACTTGTTCAGTAGGAAACTCTCTGAAGGTTCAAATGAGGAATTAACATGTTAAGTGGGAAACTCTGATGGTTAGAATGAGGAATTAACATGTTAAGTAGGAAACACTCGGATGGTTAGAATGAGGAATTAACATGTTAAGTAGGAAACTCTGATTGTTAGAATGAGGAATTAACATGTTAAGTAGGTAACTCTGATGGTTAGAATGAGGAATTAACATGTTAAGTAGGAAACTCTGATGGTTAGAATGAGCAATTAACATGTTAAGTGGGAAACTCTGATGGTTAGAATGAGGAATTAACATGTTAAGTCAGAACCTCTCTGAAGGTTCAAATGAGGAATTAACATGTTAAGTGGGAAACTCTGATGGTTAGAATGAGGAATTAACATGTTAAGTACTAACCTCTCTGAAGGTTCAAATGAGGAATTAACATATTAAGTGGGAAACTCTGATGTTTAGAATGAGGAATTAACATGTTAAGTAGGAAACTCTGAAGGTTCAAATGAGGAATTAACATGTTAAGTTGGAAACTCTGATGGTTAGAATGAGGACTAAACACGTTAAGTAGGAAACTCTGAAGGTTCAAATGAGGAATTAACATGTTAAGTAGGAAACTCTGATGGTTAGACTGAAGAATTAACATGTTAAGTGGGAAACACTGATGGTTAGAATGAGGAATTAACATGTTAAGTGGGAAACTCTGATGGTTAGATTGAGGAATTAACATGTTAAGTAGGAAACTCTGATGGTTAGAATGAGGAATTAACATGTTAAGTAGGAAACTCTGATGGTTATAATTAGGAATTAACATGTTAAGTGGGAAACTCTGATGGTTAGAATGAGGAATTAACATTTTAAGTAGGAAACTCTGATGGTTAGAATGAGGAATTAACATGTTAAGTAGGAAGCTCTCTGAAGATTCAAATGTTGAATTAACATGTTAAGTGGGAAACTCTGATGGTTCAAATGAGGAATTAACATGTTAAGTGGGAAACTCTGATGGTTAGAATGAGGAATTAACATGTTAAGTAGGAAACCCTCTGAAGGTTCAAATGAGGAACTAACATGTTAAGTGGAAAACTCTGATGGTTAGAATGAGGAATTAACATTTTAAGTAGGAAACTCTGATTGTTAGAATGAGGAATTAACATGTTTATTAGGAAACTCTCTGAAGATTCGAATGAGGAATTAACATGTTAAGTGGGAAACTCTGAAGGTTCAAATGAGGAATTAACATGTTAAGTGGGAAACTCTGATGGTTAGAATGAGGAATTAACATGTTAAGAATAAAACTCAGATGGTTACAATGAGGAATTAACATGTTAAGTAGGAAACTCTGATGGTTATAATGAGGAATTAACATGTTAAGTGGGACACTTTGATGGTTAGAATGAGGAATTAACATTTTAAGTAGAAAACTCTGATGGTTAGAATGAGGAATTAACATGTTAAGTAGAAAACTCTGATGGTTAGAATGAGGAATTAACATGTTAAGTAGGAAACTCTGATGGTTATAATGAGGAATTAACATGTGAAGTTGGAAACTCTGATAGTTAGAATGAGGAATTAACATTTTAAGTAGGAAACTCTGATGGTAAGAATGAGGAATTAACATGTTAAGTAGGAAACTCTCTGAAGATTCAAATGAGGAATTAACATGTTAAGTGGGAAACTCTGATGGTACAAATAAGGAATTATCATGTTATGTGGGAAAATCTGATGGTTAGAATGAGGTATTAACATGTTTAGTAGGAAACTCTCGACGGTTCAAATGAGGAATTAACATGTTAAGTGGGAAACTCTGATGGTTAGAATGAGGAATTAACATGTAAAGTAGGAAACTCTGAAGGTTCAAATGAGGAATTAACATGTTTAGTGGGAAACTCTGATGGTTAGAATGAGGAATTAACATGTCAAGTGGGAAACTCTGATGGTTAGAATGAGGAATTAACATGTGGAGTAGGAAACTCTCTGAAGGTTCAAATGAGGAATTAACATGTTAAGTGAGAAACTCTGATGGTTAGAATGAGGAATTAACATTTTAAGTAGGAAACTCTGATGGTTAGAATGAGGAATTAACATGTTAAGTAGGAAACTCTCTGAAGATTCAAATGAGGAAATAACATGTTAAGTGGGAAACTCTGAAGGTTCAAATGAGGAACTAACATGTTAAGTGGGAAACTCTGATGGTTAGAATGAGGAATTAACATGTTAAGTAGGAAACTCTGATGGTTAAAATGAGGAATTAACATGTTAAGTAGGAAACTCTGATGATTATTATGAGGAATTAACATGTTAAGTGGGAAACTCTGATGGTTAGAATGATGAATTAACATGTTAAGTAGGAAACTCTGATGGTTAGAATGAGGAATTAACATGTTAATTAGGAAACTCTTATGGTTAAAATGAGGAATTAACATGTTAAGTGGGAAACTCTGATGGTTAGAATGAGGAATTAACATGTTAAGTAAGGAACTCTCTAAGGTTCAAATGAGGAATTAACATGTTAAGTGGGAAACTCTGATGGTTAGAATGAGGAATTAACATGTTAAGTAGGAAAATCTCTGAAGGTTCAAATGAGGAATTAACATATTAAGTGGGAAACTCTGATGGTTAGAATGAGGAATTAACATGTGACAAATGAGGAATTAACATGTTAAGTGGGAAACTCTGATGGTTAGAATGAGGAATTAACATGTTAGGTAGGAAACTCTCTGAAGGTTCAAATGAGGAACTAACATGTTAAGTGGGAAGCTCTGATGGTTAGAATGAGGAATTAACATGTTAAATAGGAAACTCTATGATGGTTAGCATGAGGAATTAACATGTTAAGTAGGAAACTCTGATGGTTAGAATGAGGAATTAACATGTTAAGTGAAGGAGACCTCAGTTATTATATTAGAAATAGGTATAATAAAATAAAGATATGAGAACTTGCATTTTAAATCTACAATAGCTATATAAGGAGTAGCATCTACTTACAAGAACATTATAGGCGTGTTTTTGGACGGGTTTTAATTTTAGTTTCTTTCTCCCGTAACATGGCCGTAAACCTATATATATATAAGGAGAGACACTTATAACAGGACATATTTTCAGTCCGCCGTTCGATGTAACAACATAAAAAACCACACTGCTCTAAATATTGAGAAAAACAGTGTATTAAGTCAAATTAACTGAAAACCACTAACAGGAAAGACACGAAAACATGTACATTACACGCGAATAAAAACATGTATATTAGATTGCAACACGAGTACACATGTGTTCATTACACATGGCTAAACAATTCAAATTCTGGTGAATTTACCAACTGCCATAATGTTGAATTAATTAATTAACCCACAATGTTCACAAGTGCACAAACATCCATTGTTCTTAATGGATTACTAGCTGGGTAATCCCAAACATTCCAATCTGACATTTGTGTATGGGAAGTTCTAAATCTATTTTAGTAGTATAGTGTAGTGAATTCAGAAAACCTTTAGAGGTGATACAGGGTTTTGTATTCCATTGTAGGAAAATGAAGGTACTAGATATATAATTATTGATAGGTATATAGGTATATAATTATTGTTTATATTGCCTGTTGCTACCATGTTTTGTTTTGTTTACTCAGGATTCTATGGCAGTTCATAAACAGGAACGGTGAAATGAAAGACATTACTGAAGGCTTTTATGAAGCACGGAATTCTCCGTACTCCCAGGAAGGATTCAAAACTGGCCACCTCCGTTTCCACTTTACCTCGGATGGGCAAGCAGGGACTAAGTTCGTTTTATCGGTTTTTGGTACGAAACCGCATCACTGCTTACACGTGTTTCGCGGGATTGGTAGTTTGTGTGTACATAAAGTTGTTAGTTTGTATGTGTACATGAGGATGCTATCATGTATGTGTACATGAGGTTGCTAGCCTTTATATGTACATAAAGTTGCTAGCTTGTATGTGTACATGAAGTTGCTAGCTTGTATGTGTACATGGGTTTGCTAGCCGGTATGTGTACATAAGGTTGCTAGTTTGTATGTGTACATGAGGATGCTATCATGTATGTGTATATGAGATTGCTAGCCTTTATGTGTACATAAAGTTGCTAGCTTGTATGTGTACATGAAGTTGCTAGTTTGTATGTGTACATGGATTTGCTAGCCGGTATGTGTACATAAAGTCGCTAATTTGTATGTGTACATGAGGATGCTATCATGTATGTGTATATGAGGTAACTAGCCTTTATGTGTACATAAAGTTACTAGTTTGTATGTGTACATGAGGATGCTATCATATATGTGTATATGAGGTTATTAGCCTTTATGTGTACATAAAGTTGCTAGCTTGTATGTGTACATGAGGTTGTTAGCCTTTATGTGTACATGGGTTTGCTAGGTGGTATGTGTACATAAAGTTGCTAGCTTGTATGTGTACATGAAGTTGCTAGCTTGTATTTGTACATGGGTTTGCTATGCGGTATGTGTACATAAAGTTGCTAGTTTGTATGTGTACATGAGGATGCTAACATGTATGTGTATATGAGGTTACTAGCCTTCATGTGTACATACATTTGCTAGTTTGTACGTGTACATAAAGTTGCTAGCTTGTATGTGTATATAAAGTTGATAGCCTGTATTTGTGCATGAAGTTGCTAGCCTGTATGTGTACATGAATTTGCTAGCATGTATGTGTACATGAAGTTGAAAGGCTGTATGTGTATATAAAGTTGCTAGCCTGTATGTGTACATGAGGTTGCTAGCTTGTATGTGTATATGAAGTGGCTAGCTTGTATGTGTACATGAGTTTGCTAGCCGGTATGTGTACATAGAGTTGCCAGTTTGTATGTGTACATGAAGTTGCTAGCTTGTATGTGTACATGAAGTTGCTAGCTTGTATGTTTACATAAAGTTGCTAGCTTGTATGTGTACATGAAGTGGCTAGCTTGTATGTGTACATACAGTTGCTAGCTTGTATGTGTACATAATGTTGCCAGCTTGTATGTGTACATGAAGTGGCTAGCCTGTATGTGTACATAAGGTTGCCAGCCTGTGTGTGTACATGGAGTGGCTAGCTTGTATGTGTACATAAAGTTGCTAGCTTGTATGTGTACATGAAGTTGCTAGCTTGTATGTGATGAAGTTGCTAGCCTGTATGTGTACATGAAGTGGCTAGCTTGTATGTGTACATGAAGTTGCTAGCTTGTATGTGTACATGAAGTTGCTAGCTTGTATGTGTACATAAAGTTGCTAGCTTGTATGTGTACATGAAGTTGCTAGCCTGTATGTGTACATGAAGTTAAAAGGATGTAAGTGTATATAAAGTTGCTAGCCTGTATGTGTACATGAGGTTGCTAGCTTGTATGTGTATTTGAAGTGGCTAGCTTGTATGTGTACATGAGTTTGTTAGCATGTATGTGTACATGAAGTTGCTAAGCTAGCAACTTCATGTACACATACATGCTAGCAAACTCATGTGTACATGAAGTTGCTAGCTTGTATGTGTACATGAAGTTGAAAGGTTGTATGTGTACATGAGTTTGCTAGCATGTATGTGTACATGAAGTTGCTAGCTTGTATGTGTACATAAAGTTGCCAGCCTGTATGTGTACATGAAGGTGCTAGCTTGTTTGTGTTCATGAAGTTGCTAGCTTGCATGTGTGCATGAAGTTGCTAGCCTGTATTTGTACATGAAGTGGCTAGTTTTTATCTGTACATGAAGTTGCTAGATTGTATGTGTACATGAGTTTGCTAGCATGTATCTGTACATGAAGTTGCTAGCCTGTATGTGTACATGAGTATTATTGAGAATTCTGAAAAACTTGGAGAAAGGTGAACAAAGTATCACGGTCGGATGATAAACATAAAAAGTATGACCATTTGAAGGTTGTTCTCAAACGGATATGGGAGCCGCCATTTTGAGAACTATGACGTCATAGTTCCAAATTATTGATAATTAACATGTAAAGCACAGAAAATTACTGCAAATCACTGCAAATGAATGCAAAATCATTTACAGGTCATTGGAAGCATTATCGTCATTAAGTATACATATCTTTCATACAGGTGCTGTCATTTTCCCCATATAAGTCAGTAAATATTCATATTTATTAATATTCTATATAAAGTCATTTAGAACTGTGATGTCACAGCTCTTAAATTGGCGGCTTCCATAACCGTTTCAACAGAATCTTCATTGTTTATAATCCGATTTTTATAATTCTTTCACCCTTATTCAAGGTTTTCAGATCTCTCAAAAATAAAGATGGTTTGGCTGTGTCGCTGCATTCCCTTTAAGGAAAAAATGCTTCTTGTTTGCATTGCCAACCCTCTAGCACCTTCATTTTGCATCCGATCTTTACCAAAATTGGCCAGAATCTTAACGTTGAACACCAGCGTTATGGCCCTTGCTTTATTGATGTCAACTCTCTAGCATCTTTATTTTGCATCCGATCTTAACCAAACTTTGTCGGATTCTAAATATTGATGAAAGCTCAGATAGATTCCAAAACCCACCAATAACCAATAATAAACACCGGTGTTATGGCACTTGATTTAAGGAAAAAATATTATCTTTTGCATTTCCAACCCTCTAGCACCTTCATTTTGCAACCGATCTTTACCAGACTTGACCAGAATCTTAATGTTGAACAGCTCAGATAATTTCGAAAAAACATTAATATCTAAAAATAATCACCAGTCATTGAAAAAATATTGAAAAACTGAAATAGGTTACCTTGTTAATATGCAGCTACTTCATGTTTCATCAGACATGTATCCAACTTTAACAGGCTTGGAGACCATCTATATCTGACTCACATCCAAAGCTACCTGCGCCACCCCTCCCCTCTTGTTACAAGTTTTAAATGTAACGAAAAAGGAAGCAAAACCAGCAACACCAAACTATAATTAGCAAATTTATTTACATAAAATATTCTCTTACAGAATACACAAATCCATGTTTTCATTAATATCCAATTTTTTAATTAAGTCCAAATAAAATTATCCAATGTTTCTTTAATTCACATTAGCAAGTGCCTCTTTTAATCCAAAACAGTAAGTGTCTCTTTAATCCAAATGTTAATTGTCCTTTCAGTCCAAAGGAATTTTTCATTATTTTCGATTTAGTCCAAATATCCAACTTCCCTGTTATTATCAATGAACACAATAATAAGTAAAGCCTCTCACAAATATATTTTATATTTTTAAAGCATTCAATTCAAAATAAATCTTCTGAACTGCTGAGCTGCTCCCAGAGTCTCGTTATATACTGCCAAAGATTGTTCCAAAATAAAGGAATTTGCATAAATAATTTACATAAATGGTAAACATGTTTACATCAACACTAATTTTAACTGTTCTTCAATGTCAAATCAATATTAAACATGCAACATGAAAACATTGAGATATAAGTAACACCTCTCCAATCACCTACCCCCAATTTTAATAATTTGTTTTTATGAAGTTATCTAGGTCAGACAAGAAAAAAATCGATTCTAAGTTGTACTACACAGTGTCTAACTTTTTCTAAGGCACTTCTGTGGCTACTAGTTAAAGCTATTGATACATACTTTTCAACAATATTTCTTATAAATGGTATATCTCTTTCTTAATTTATTAACATCTCTTCCGTTTACAGACTTTGGTCTATACATTGCTTGTAACCATGCATTCGTAAATAAATTAATGTCTTTCTTTTCAATGGATTTAACAAGACGTTTCTTTGATATGTTTGACATGTTCAATATATAATGGTAAAACGTCTAGCCTTAATATCTTTGTCAATCTTTCAATTGTGTTTTATTTAAAAAGACAGTGTAGTTTTGAATTAACTTTCTCATTCACCGATATAACATGATTAAATAAAAGCTATTACACTGCAAGGAGATCCTTTACAAGATGGTAGGCTTGTATTATTTTTTTAATTGAATTGATTTGAATTGGGTTTTAAGGCGCACCAACACATGAACGGTTATATGGCGCCTAACAGAAATGAACATTCCAGGCTAATCCTCCATTTACATCGAGATAAAATATGGAGAATGGGCCTAAAACCTTCTCACCTGCAGAACTGCAGAGTTGCTGCAAATTCCATTGTAGACACTCCATTTACGCGTATTATTTTTAAAAAAAAACAACGGATGAGAGCGAGTGAAAAAAAAACACGTTTACCATAGAGTGAAGGGTCCCTTCTAATTTCCTTATGTTCTTATACATAACGCTTCCTGCTGAAAATAAAATGGTGTCATATTTCGAATTAACTTCACTTTTCGGTAGTCGGAGCTAACTGTGCACACGTCCGGTGTATCTTTATAGAAAGTGACGAACAAGCCACGTTATTGTTGGTATTATAACAACGGGAAAATAATGTAAATATAATAAGTGATTCGCATATTGTTGGCGTTCGGCGTTAAAACTGTTTTGAACGCTAATAATGAACGTCAAGTTTACCAAAAAGAGATAACGCACTTCCTGGAATTGAGTTCAAAACCGTATAAATGCCGAAAATTCGCGAATAAATTCTTAATTGAAATAATATATTTGTTACATTTGAAACCAATGGTGTATGCTTTAATCGAAATGGTTCGTTTATAAGCATCGCTGTCCTCAAAATTTACTTTTATGTTCCGAGTTAGTTATTAATATTAATGAGTTTGACTTTTTGTTCACTGAGAAATCTTGATTTTAAAGAGTATGTTTTATTTAGGTGTCAATCAAGGTGATGAAGGGGTGTACAAATGCTCTTTGATTGACTCAGGCGTGAAAGTCATTTCTCAAGCCCAGACGACACTTACAGTTCTAAGTATGTACAGTTAAACGTATATATATGGCAACTACCTTTTAAAGGGACACATGGCAATCTTGATTTTTTAGGAACTCACGGCGTCCCATTAGTTTTTGTCTACATAACTTGCTTTTGTGCAAGCATTATTATTAATTATAAGAACAGTGTAAAGCAAATTGTTTTGGCATATTATTAATTGTTTATTTTATTGCACCAATAATATATTTAAACCTATGGTAGCATAATATGAAAAAATGGAAACTAAAAGGTTTTTATTTCATTATATGCAAGCTGGTCAATATGATACTTGATAAATAAATCGAGACGCTAATTCCAGTGCTTGATCAAGATTGCCATATGTCCCTTTAAGCTGTTTAACAAGGTACAATTCCTTGAGTTGTTTTTGTAATGTAATGCAAATCATTAATGTGCCTATTTAATATCTACTATTTTGGGAGCTTGTTTCGGGCAATGTAGGTTTCTGCACGGGAAAATGGATAAACAAACTCTTTAGCAGTACCTTATACTTAAAGGGACACACGGCAATCTCGATTTTTCAAAACAAAAACTCGCGGTATCTCGTTAGATGTTAGATGTTTCTACATGAATTGCATTGGTTCAATCATTAATATTAATTCTAATACACCCGCCCTATATAGCCTAGTTTAAAATATCTCGTTATATTGAATGATATATCACTAATTTTTGCAACGTTAGGAGAATAAGCATTGCGCATTGTAACGTATGCAACGTTAGGAGAGTAAGCAAAGCAATGCGAAAGATTTCAGAGTGTGCGTTATTTTCACATTTTAGGGGTATTAGGAATAGAAATAGAACATCGTTTACGGTGAAATATCTATTGAACGACAAACCGTGATATATTAAACGATAATTCACAGTAAACGATGTTCTATGTATAGAATAGAGCATGAGTTTTGCACGTGTACGGGGAGATAATGCACGAGCGTTAGCGAGTGCATTATCGTCCCTTCATGTGCAAGACTCATGCTCTATTGTATTTATACCACAATAACTAACATATGCTGTGTATATCCTCGGGTATTACACGACATAGTGTGTATTTAGGCTATTGTGGTATAATTCTTAATTATAAGAATAGTACAAAGCAAATTGTTGTTGCATATTACTAACTGCTGATTACATTTCATCAAAATGTTATTTAATAATGTGCAAGCAGATTTAAAATCAAAATGATACTGGAATAATAAATCGAGAGGCTAATTGTAATACTTGATAAGATTGCCACGTGTCCCTTCAATGCTTTATTTTATTTTGTATGCCCCAGTAGGGAGGCATAATATAGTAATCGCACTTTCCGTCTGTCTGTTCGTCCGAAACACTCATGTTTCAGCCATAACTTCGGAAAAACGGAAGGGATTTCCACGAAACTTCACATAAATGTTAAAAACAATCATTACGTTATCCCGCCTTAATTCCATTAAGCGATGGGAAAGCTTGTATTAGCAGGATTTTATAACGGATATTTCTAAAATAAAACACATTTGACAACATTTTCTACTGAAAAAAATGAGATAACCTGTTTAAAATTACCTATTAAATGTTTTAATTTTACAATATGCAAACATTTTAATTCGAAATTAAGATTTTATTTCATACTCCAGCCAACCCCGGTTTCTCTTCTTGGAGAAGGGATTGGATGAGTATGAAAGTTAATACTCGAACCACGTAATGGAGAAGGTGTGACGTGTGCAAGAATCAGGTCTGCTTCTCAAAGGTCAAGTCATACTTTGAGGTCAAAGTTCAAATGAGTCAAAATGTTCGGAGGCATTTGTCACTTATTGGTGACATTTTTTGTTTATTATGTTTATATTGTTAAAGAAAACAATATAATGAAATAAATTTCCGTATCTTGAAAAAAACAAGTCCCTTTAAGTAAAATCAATCTATTCTAATTACTAAATAAAATTGTTAACATCATTAAATAGTCAACGGCTCGTGGAGTCTATGGTCGTCCTGGGGAGGCTGCAGCCTAACCTGTGGTATGGGCCTCCAGCAAAGGGACCGCAGCTGTTCGAACCCGTATCCTGCGTTTGGCGGAAATCACGGTTTCGGAGACTCGAGAGATGATAGGGCCTGCTTTGTTCAAGCATTTGCAGGTGGTCATTCTACTAATAACCGCTACAATATAGCTGCTGTTGCTACTACTACTACTACTACTAATAATAATAATAATAATAATAAAAAAATCTACTACTACTACTACTACTACTACTACTAGTACAGCTACCACTACTACTACTGCTACTACTACTACTACTACTACTACTACTACTACTACTTCTACTACTACTACTACTACTACTACTACTACTACTACATTCTATTAATGACCGCTACAATATAGTATTGCAAAACAATACATAACAGAAGTTTACCGTATACACTGCAACATAGAACTGCTATACATTCTACAACTTCTGCTGCTGCTGCTGCTGCTGCTGTTGCTACTACTACTACTACTACTACTACTAATAATAATAATAATAATAATAATAATACCACTACCACTACCACTACCACAACTAGTACTACTACTACTACTTCTACTTCTACTACTATTTATAACACAATACAATTATTTCATTAGCTTCATCTTCACATACGTCTGGCCGCTTGAGCTGTTAAACCAAGTCAGACAATTGTTTTCAAATTACAGATGGGGTATGGAGCGCATGGTCGTCCTGGGACTCGTGCAGTGCCACGTGCGGTACAGGTAAGACGACAAGACGTCGTAATTGTACCAATCCTGCACCTTCACAGTATAGTAGAAAGTGTCCGGGAGACCACACTGAGAATCAACAGTGTAACGGGCCACATCCGTGTCCAGGTACTTCTGACTAAAGTACTATATAGATAAGTTTGTTATTTGATAATAAGGCATATTATAAGTATTTTAAATTGTATTATCAAAAGGATAGAGTATATATGATAGTATGTGCATTAACACTATAAAAGGCACAACATATATAAAATGTGTTGATATTTTGAATGGTGTTTTACGTCATTTTCAGCATATATAAGAAAGACTATATAAATATGACGGTCGATTCTTTCGTGGTTGACGCAGACCACGCACTTTAACTTGAGTAGAACCAGTACTGTATACCTCCCGCCATCCGTAAGAATCGACACTTTCTCACTTGACAAGTGGGATTCGGACCGCCGTGATGAGAAATGAGAAGGTTTCAAACACAGCGACTTTACCATCCCGGTCACGAATGTGTTATGTACAATTAGGTCATTCGAGACAAAGCAATGGAATTGTAATCAATGTCTTTTTCTCCCATATATGTGCTTCATTCAAGTTGGCACATATTTCGTATCGGTTTCTACGATAATATGTAATTTTAAAAGGTCAAAGTGCTTCCGTGGCCGGGATAGTAAAGACGCTGTGACTAAAACTGTATCGTCGCCTCTCATCGCTGCGGGTTCGAATCCCACTGGGGGCTCGACTTGTCAAGTGAGAAAGTGTCGATTCTTACGGACGGCGGGAGGTATACAGTACTGGTTCTACCCAGGAAAAATGGGGTGCTCTGCCTCTACCACAAAAAAAAATCGACCGTCATAAATGGCCTTAAATGCGCTAAAAATGACGCAAAACACCATGCAAACAAACACCAACAAAAAAAGTCAAAGGTGAATATTGCAGTTGTTCACTCTCTATTAGTACTGTACATATTTTCAGTATAACAGCTTCGTTAATTGTGGCGAATAAGTAAGGGGGTTGAGCCGATACTTGGAAAATCTGTAGTTAGTTCACATTAGTATCTTGATAAAATAATATAATTATATTTGAGAGAGAGAGAGAGAGAGACAGAGACAGAGACAGAGACAGAGAGAGAGAGAGAGAGAGAGAGAGAGAGAGAGAGAGAAAGAGAGAGAGAGACTTTCTCTATACAAACATAAACTATATACTTTCGCTATACAATATACATTTATTGACAGTTGATGGATATTGGGCGACGTAGTCACCATGACAGTTTGTTCCGTCTCGGCGTACATGTACCAGGGTTCGGACGTGTATATGACCTGTACTATGAGGGAGTCAGTGTTCCGGAAGCGGATCGGAATTAAGCGATGATTTACATATGTGCATGTCGTAATATGTATGCGTAAACTATTCAACACGACCTTTATTGTTCTTATAGAAACCCGTAGAAAATGATCGCACAAAATATAATTAAAGGGACACATGGCAATCTTGAGTTTTATATCATGCATTACAAATAGTACAGCGATTTATTAATCCTGTATCATTTTCACTTAAAAACTGCTTGCATATAATTAAACAAACCATTGGGGATTCTATTTCCTTCATTATTCTACACAATTTTTAAATATATTATTGGTGCAATATTATCAAAAGTCAATAATATATAAAAACAATTTGCTTTGAACTATTCTAACAATTAATATTAATGATTGAACAAATGCAAGTTACGAGAAAAACTAACGGGACTCCATGAGTTTTTAAAAAATCAAGATTGCCGTGTGTCCCTTTAATACTTTAAATCGAGGGATGAACGAGAAAACTTCAAATCCACAGGCGAAACGGTAACCTTTGAACGTTACAAAATATGTGTTTATACTATTCAAGTTTTATAGACGAGTTCTCTAGGAATTCAAGTTGTAAAGCATGCTTATTAGCAACTACATGAGTCACAGTCTGTTTACCATAGACAAATACAAAACCTATTTAACTGTATAGCGATTATTTATATTATTTATAATTGCTTGGATAGATTATAGGGATATCCTTTACGATATGGTAGACGTGCGGTTCTTTTCACGAACGAGCGTATGAGAGTGAGTGAAAAAACAAAACACGTCTATCATTGAGTGAAGGATATACTAGTATAGAAAAGAACAAGATGCTGAAGTGTCGAATACATACCTCGAAATTTAAATATCTCGTTCAAAAATGTTGGCAACTTTGTATTTAAAGTTTTAGCAAATCATTAAAATGATCAGCTTATTATAATTAAGCTACCTGCTGTAAGCGACCACTTTAACTGGCTTCTTGCCTTGGCTGGCTGCTTAAGATAGGTTAGACTTTACATTGATCGCAATGCCGGGACAAAATATGTTACATAGCGTCATTCAATATTTTTTTAATAAATCAGTTTGCCATTCGGGAAACGTGTTGTGTGATGTTTATATATCCATAAAATCACTACACAGTTCACAAATTAATGAAACCTAGCCTGTTTAGTTGGTGGAAATCAAAGTATACATAATTTTGTAACATAACTTGCAGTATTTGAGCAAAATAAAGCCATGATATAAATAACTTAATACACTAGTGTAATTAATATGCAAATGAAGATCGAATCCTTGCTCGATCTTTTCCGTTCAGCTTATTATACAATTTGATTGCCTCGTCGATTTCCGTAACCGTTGAACAAACTAGATTACGGAAATCGACGAGGCAGTTCTGAATGCATCGCGTGGTAGAAAGAACATTCTAACACGACCTGCGCAGTCTTTCATATACACAAAGAAGAGAGACAACTGTATGTTTTTTTAAGAAATAATAAATACGTACCTGTATTTTATCGGTAAATAATTATTCACCTATAAAATATGTAGGTACGTATTTATTATTTCGATTCTAACACGACAATAACCCGATTGTTTACGCTATTGTGGGGGCACTATATTATCTCGGAGGTTAAGATAATCAGGCTGCTATGTTTACAGGCTGTTCTATTTGGCGCCCCCGTATGTAAAGTTCTGCGCGGTACAGTATGTTTAAATACACTAGTAGTCACGTGACATTAAGTCATTGCTAACGTCATATTGTTTGTAACTTGACTACCATAGGCTCTACCTATATCTTTTTGTCCACCAATTGATATAAACTTTACTTAATTATAAAGAGGACTATGAAAAAGGTAAATGGCAATAATTTCACCAAATGTAATAAGCGTTTTGCTTGGGAAAAACAGGATTGAAAAGATCGGATTTTTGAAATTGTATTCGTAATTGTTTTAGACAAGCCGATTGCGGAGATTTTCCGATCTTATTCGTTCTCAATCGAAACTACCTCGTCCGATTAGCGAAGAGCTCCGATCGATTCGTTTGCTATCGGAACTGCGCCGAAAAGTTTGTAATCGCATTGCGCATGTCCGAGAAAATCGTAAAAACTCGTAGTTCTCGGGCAGGAATAAACGGCTGGGCAGGATTTTATTCAAGATATTGTTTTGATCATAATTAATAATTTACAGAACTGGAATACGAACCATGTTTCTTCATAGAATACTCATAAAATAGCTTTGTATACATATAAATGCAGTAATATTGAGTATTTAATATTTTACATTAAAAATCGCGTAGATATAGGTAGTGCCTCTTTAACTACACTGTTTATTTACTTTTGTTCTGTGACGGTAACGGTTTAAAAAGTGACGTCATGTAACGTGGCGCTTCCAACGGGTGAAAAATAGGCGGGGAATTAATGGAACAGCCGTATTTTACCGTAAAATAACATACAGTTGTCTCTCTTCTTTGTGTATATGGAAGACTGCGCAGGTCGTGTTAGAATTAAGAAATGTCGTTCGGATGCGTGTTAGGTCACGTATGCGCGGCCTTATTTGCATATGAATGTATTGTGGGTAGGGAGTATTAGTGACAGGATGTTCGGACAAAGGACATTGCATCAGTCTCCTTAATCCTTTAGCGTACCCGCGCGATAGGATGAGTGTCATAGGTTAATCACTCTATTCACTCTATTGAGAGACAGGATGTCTGGCTTTCTTTTGTATAAAAACCGCAAAGAGTGACAGGCTGTTCGAACAACAGGTATTGACATTTATACTTAATCTGTGGACATTATAGAGACAGGATGTTTGAGTTCCTTTTGTATAAAAACGTAAAGGGGATTACTGTCAGGATGTTGGAACAAAAGGTATTGACATTTCGACTTAATCTGTGGACATTATAGAGACAGGATGTCTGAATGCGTTTTGTATAAAAACTGCAGAGGGGATTAGGGACAGGATGTTTGAACAACAGGTGAAATTGACATACGACCGTAATAGAAAACGTAAACAAAGGACCGGGAACCCTCTATTATACCAACACTTTGAACACAATATTTGACATGTTAAGACTCCTAATTCTATAATAGGGTTGACATGTGACATCTATAAATAGAAAAATTGACAAATCAGATGGGTGGATAAGTACCACTTAACTTCTCTGTATATATCCGTAGTGCCTGTATACGTACACATTCAATTAGTTACATTATATTTTAAATGAAACATTATTATTACGTCTGTTATAAGTGGAAACAGTAATTTTACAAAATAAGAACACAGCTGAACGCATTTAGATTGTGAGTGAAGATTCCCACCCACGATAGATTATCGAATGTACCCCTGATAACTGGCTGTAGACCCATGGTTGAAGACATCCAACATGTAATTCAAAGTCGAAAGTCTGAATCACGATGTTTAATCCTTTTACAGTGTTCCCGCTGTTGGATTCAGAGACTCTCAAACATTTCCAACACCCACTGACATATCTAAAATTCAAGCAATCTAAACACATCCGTTGTCACTTATATGTATTGTCCAGACATTGTGATTTGAACTAGGATTAAAAGGTCACTGAAACTGTTTATATACAAAGCTGATCATTTGTTTATTTTAAGGATTATATCACCGTGGTAACGGATTAACTTTTGACCATTACGGGCTTAAAAGGCTTAATTTTTCAGCGAGTTATAGAATTCATGTTTATACGTTATAAAAATTATATCCGTATATTTTCAACATTTACTACCTAGCTACATATATTTCTATACCAAAATGTTCTGAATTTCAGGCGCTATCTGATGGTATAAAAAAAATTGAAACTTTTGTTTCCGAAAATCACTTTTAAAGCCGTAGGGTAATATTTAATGTCTAATGTTCAATTTTATTTCATCTTCTACACTGTACATCTCACAAAGACCTTGCGAATAAACATAGCGTTCTCGCGTCGATTTTGTTTACGTTTAGAGTTATTGCATAAGAGCAGTTTTTAATTTGTAATTTAAACCATATAAAACTGATTCTAAAAATGTATACTTTTGTTTACCTATCTCTTATAGTTACTGTTATATTACTGTTTAGGGATCACGTGACATAAATTGTAGACTCTGATTGGTCCAAACTTTAAATACCCATAATTACCTCATAATGGACCGAATCCTATCGTGTTTTGTATCATTTTAAAGGTATTTTCAAGAGCTATTTGATTGTAGACCAAAACCGGAAACGCTAGATTTCTAAAAATAGTTACTATTCGATCAATAGCAGATCATAAGTGTTTGAAACAAGTTTGAACAGGTATAAACAACTATGACATTAGAAGTATATGTAGGACGTTTGGATTCTATAATTAGCAACGACGATTAAGTACTATCTGATGAATGAGATTGTAGAAATTCCAAGGACCATTCATATGTGAACGTGGAGGAGTACTCAGGAGGAGGAATTTGATTTCAATACTCACGTCCGAACGACTAACTGTATTTTATTCACCGATAAAATACAAGTACGTGTTTATTATTTCGATTCTCGACAATAACCCTTATTGTTTACGCTATTGTGGGGGCACTATATTATCTTGGAGGTCAAGGTAATCAGGTTGCTATGTTTACAGGCTGTTCCATTCGGCGCCCCCGTGTGTAAAGTTCTGCGCGGTACAGACTGTTTTGGTAAATATACGTGCATTAATACACATAATATTAAAGTCAGAATATGCTTATTGTTAACCTTAACGGAGATGATAGAGACTTTGTGTCAGGTATTTGTGTATAATATTACTTCAAATTTGCATTAAATACCCCGATGTACCCAGCCATTAATAGAAACAACAGATTAGAAATGTACGCTACGTTAAAAAGGCACGCTGACGTTTTAACTCTTGAGTTTGCATAAACATTACCTGTGCTATAAATAAACCATTTGGATCTGCACATTTCCTGTGTTGTTCTTAGCGTCGGCGCTACGTGTAGGGGAAACAGCGTAATTAGTACACAGATATTTATTCGGCATAGTGGGTACCGTTTAATTTTATTCAGTTTATTTGTTAGCATAATTCTCTAAGTTGTAACGCTTCCATGACGTAATTGTTTGTCACGTGACTACTATTTAACTACACTGTTTATTTACTTCCGTTATGTGGCGTTAACGGTTTAAAAGGTGACGTCATGTAATGTGACACTTCTAACGGATACAAAATACGCGGGGAAATAATGTAACACCCGTATTTTACCATAAATTCTAACACGATCTGCGCAGTCTTTCATATACACAAAGAAGAGAGACAACTGTATGTTATTTTACGGTAAAATACGGTAAGTCGTTCGGATGCGAGTAATTAAATTATTATTCACCGATAAAATACAGGTACGTATTTATTATATCTTAAATAAAATACAGTTGTCTCTTTTTTGTGTATATGAAAGACTGCGCAGGTCATGTTAGAATGTTCTTTCTACCACACGATGCATTCAGAACTGCTCGTCGATTTCCGTAATCTAGTTTGTTCAACGGTTACGGAAATCGACAAGGCAATTCCAATTGTATAATGAGCTGAACGGAAAAGACCGAGCGAGGATTCATACGGCAAGATATAATATATATATATAAAACACTGCATTAATAAATGTACGTTTTCGGCGCTTTTGGAGTTATGTGTTGAATATAATTTCACGTTGAATAAAACTGATCGGCAGCCGGATACCATATACTTTTATTTAGTGTGTTTAAAAAATTGAATATCATAAACATTCATGTAAACATTTATGAGAATGCCTTGAATATAGAATACAAAAACATCTCAATTTTAATAAGCATTTTTGGGCGAAGAACGCATAATGTATAATCCCATTCCATAAAGTTGCCATGTATATAAATGCATCATGAAGGACGATGACCCTTTCCGTGTCGGTATATTAAAAAGAGATTGTACATGGATATAAACAACGTATCACTTTTCCCCAAATTGTGAACACAAATATTTTACTCGCGAAAATGCATTTCATACAATTAAGAACTTCGTGTTGTAGGCATTGTTGCTTTATAATAATAATAATAATAATAATAATATCTTTATTTCAAGAGGATTACATATTTGGCTAGTAGTCAGTCTAACATATGGTCCTCAAATAAAACAGAATATATTTACAGTAAATACAAACGTTAATTAAAACAATGGTACATAAAAAGACTAAAATCTGTTAAGAAACGTCATGAATATAAAACACCTGCCTAGAAATCCACAACGGAATTTCTCAATCAATGACTTAGCAGAAGCCAGAGCAATGAGAGAATAAAACGAAGATTAATAGTGAACGTTGCCGTCCTTTAAAGGATTTAGGAAGACGTCATCATAGGGTCCACAATCTGTCGGATCTGTATCATCGCACTATCAAAGAGGAAAGTGTAGTGGCGAACTGTAAATGGGTCAACTGCAGTTGCAATTTGATAGAGACTTAAGCTATACTCAGTTGAAAAAGAAAGAGTACACTGAGTTTTGTTTAGATTTAATTGTATAAAGTTTTTTTTAGAATTAAATTGACAAATTCCAGAATGAATATGCCATGTTTGGCACGAATGTTTTATCCTTCCCTTTCCAATATCATGTTGTCAATTGTTTTTTAATAGGTCGAATCATTAAGGGACTATCGCTTGATAAAGAGGATAGGGGGTAAAGTAAAATATTCAATGTGTACAATTTCTTTTGCAACTGAGTATATTTTGAAAATGTTCTAACAAAAAAGTTTGATGAATATTTTATGAAGATGATCATGCCCAAGGAATTTGCAAAGTTTATAAATATAGTCACCATTGAAGTCTTGTTGTGATAGTCCTTGTTGCAGAATAGTTCTTAAATTACTTTCATATTTTGAAAGTAGATAGTGTTATGATAAAAACATTTTGCTATGGTTTTTCAATGTTTATGGTTACGACAACCCAGATGGACAAGGGTTTTACTAGTAATACAAAGGTTACCAATGTTAACTTCCTCAACGCCACTAAACGCTCTAGATAAACGAATAAGTTAAGACACGTATATTGCTCCGGGAACGATGTCATAACTGAAATATTCCTCCATGTTCAATCGAAAGATGCAAAGTTCTTAAGGATGGCTATAATTGACCATATTAAAACAAAGATGTCAATTTCAATATGTCATTCATATACCGACAGGTGTCGGTTCGATGACATCTGCCCGAGAATCTGGTAACAGACTCAATATGAAATCTCTTGCATAGCAATACAAAACAAATCTGCGATAAAAACTGCAATCATGTCAATAAATACTGAAAACGGGATCTCTTGGAAGCAACAAACACAAACAAGCGAGAACAGTAGAAGACTCAGTTTTATTGAATTTGCGCATGAAAGATAAAGCAACGTGCAACAAACACCTCTAACGCTTCCTAGCACCTAATGGTTGGGACTAACACAGGAAAGAAGCAATGTCTGTGACTGCATTTACATCAGTTTAATGCATTTTTTAAAATATGTTAAATATATATACAATTATCAAAAAAAACAGGCGAATACACAGATGAAATATGAAAAAGACTGTTCTCATGAACGTTTATGACGTTCGTAGTATTATCACAAATACTGAATGTGTCGACTGACTATATGACACTAAAGTGCTGTTGCAGTTACAACAATGTTGATGATCACAAACGTTACAAAGAATGATGCGCGAGAGCTCATGCATATGATGCGCGACTCCAATGATAGGCGATTGTCATCAATAGCCTTCTATAAGGGTTGATGACGCGATGAATACGATGACGCGATGAATAACCTCCACCGAGGTTGTGGGGTAACGTTCCTCTAGTGAGGTCTGATGACGGGCCCACCACGTGTCCCGGGGGTTGTTGCTCTTATGAGAACCTGACCATGTTTTCCAGGTACGGGGACCGTCTCCACCGCTCTTTACGTTATGCGTTGATTCTCGTTGAATCACCTAGAGAGTCTACACACCCTATAGGCTTAGCTCCACTCCGGGAGGCTTAGCCTGTAATAATACATACTTTTAGATATCGGTTCATTACCACAACAATCTTATAC
Source organism: Cyrtodaria siliqua (assembly GCA_037043455.1). Taxonomy (NCBI): domain Eukaryota; kingdom Metazoa; phylum Mollusca; class Bivalvia; order Adapedonta; family Hiatellidae; genus Cyrtodaria; species Cyrtodaria siliqua. Next base: position 35,893 of record JAWPHD010013919.1, on the reverse strand, counting down.
AATAATCATTACACAAACAAATCATTATCTCGTAAATATATCTGAGCCACTCTCTAATTATGATGTGTAGCAATGTATACGTATTCGACAGCACAGTGTTAACCAGTGCATCTAATATACAACGTTATCAATTTAATATTGTATTACAATTAATGAGTTATACATATCGGCATATATACATGTATATACTTTCACCGTCAACCAATGCACCTAATATACAACGTTATCAATTTAATCGTGTATTACAATCAATTAATGATCGACTTAAGTGATTATATCTAATAAAGTTAACTTCAAAATCATATGCTAGTTGTATCATGTTAATGTTTGAGAAACATATAAAAGCTACCCGGATGTAGCAACATCACGAAACAAAATGGCGACGCCCATTGAATACCAATGTACAATAAAATTTCATCAAATAGATATACTGACCACATATTGCCTGTGAATTTCACCCTTTCAAACGACTGCTCCAACCAAAGCAACTATCAACATTTCACGGCCACGACTGGAGAACAGTGCACTTTATAACCAACGTTCCGCCCCAACCATCATTTCACACGTTCATTCCGTGAGACATGTGTCAACAGACGCAATTTTTATATCTACACGAAAGGACCCTTACACTATTTTGCCCTTTGGAGAGATAGATTGTAAAATACCTATACCTTCACATGCATTAACGCACATATAAACTTACTGAACGGCCCTGCCGTACTCCCTCTACCGGCGCTATAAAATTGCTCGCTTTTCCGTGGGACATGAATATATCATGCAACTGGTGAATTTGTTTCAACTAAACAATGGATTAGCATGTGACTGACAGATGTCGCCAAGTGCTTACAAGAGCTATGTACGACCAATACGCTCTACTTGAGATTGTTTTGTGACAGTCACAATATTGAGCTTGATGGTCCCAAAGGACGAGCAAATAATAGCACTATTGATTTGTAGTCGGGAAGACCTTTTACAACCGCCACACATCAATAAACAAACGTTAGAGTGAACATCAATACATACTGAAAAGGTGATCCGTTTAAAGCATCAAACACAAAGAAGAGAGAAGTGTTTTTGTTTGTTTGTCTTTTTGAGTCTGTTTATGAGAGGTAATATAAGATACAACACCTCTGACGACTCCTATCACCGACTTAATTTACACTGTCTCGTTTTATTTGGATGAAGTAGGGTAAGTGTGAGGTTTGGTGCACCCTAGAACCTGGTTTAAACCCCCAGAGGCCTTTTTTGCCGTTCCAAGGCGGTAGCCCTATTGTCAACTCTTTTGTGTTTGTGATGTCTTATTTGGCCTTTTATTTATCTTTAAAATTGTTCTTTGTTTCTGTTGTGTTTGTGATTGACTGTCATCCTTGAATGCTACTTTTCCTGTTCGATTTTTGTATCTATATTTAAGTGGTATTCTACTTTAAAGCCACACTATTGAGTTTGTTGATCCCAAAGGACCAGTAAATAATGACACTACTAATTTGTAGTCAGGGAGACTTTTTACAAAGTATGCGACATCACAGATATAAAAGGGTTAACAGTAGTTCTACTGCCTGGAACGGCAAAACTGCCACTAAAATGATTAAATCTACACAGTCCGTATAAAAACAAATAGTTTTAAATTACAACAAATAGTGTGTATCATTAGCTAATTGTGCTAGGCTGGGATTGTATTTATTTCTTTTTTGGATATATATAGGATATATTCGCGTGCTTTAAAAGTAGGAGGTGGCTACCGCTTCAGTAATAACTAAACGTAGTCGATGTCGCTTCGCCTGGAATACGGCTATATAAAGGACACGCAAAATCGCTTGGATGAAATATCCAATACACATAATCAATAACCTTCAAATACGCAAGTTTCAAATGCATATATTTGAACAAAAGGTTTACGCTGTATTATACTGGATACCACATAACACACAAACAGATAACAATAAAGCTCGTACCTTATATTTTAAATTATAATCCGTGTAAATCCAAGACATATATTTGATAAAAACATGCATGTCATAGAAATAGCGACATAAGGGGCATCATGTTTGTGAACATGTATGCTATACAATACACGCCTGCAAATACATGTAAATGCAATTATATGCATGTACCGCTTACATCATTAACATGTATGTTTATTTACAATTTGTGTCATGAAGCCTGGTTTATTGAAATTCGAAGTTACTGTTCCTGTTACTTGTTGGTATTAATTTAATTGGCGTGTGATATTTGATGAGAACGGAGTGGACTTATAAAAAGCGGACTATGCTTAAGTCAGTACATTTATTTCATATTTGAGCCACTGTTTCAGCTATAGTACATGATAGTTTTGTGTTGTATTAGACGAATTTATCGAACCGAGCAACAATTGTGCATTGTATAATGCTGTACAGTCTCGAGATCCTTATATACCGTGTTTCGGTCAGTACTCGACTTCAAATTCAACAGAGCGATGAATGAATTAGCCACTCCCAAATCGTCTCAATCAAGTCAGGTATGGACCGTAAAAAAACCCAAGTCGACGCCCTATAGAGTAGCGCAAAGGTACTATACATATATGGTGCGTTGGTGTGCTTTACATTATTAAATACGGATTGTATAGCTTTAAGAACATGAGAGTTAAATAGTATTACGTTTTGTTCATGCATTTATGCATTTATCGTTTGTAGTTAGACGATTTTCTTTTGGTTGCGTAATGCACAACATTTTGAGAGATGATACTTCTGGAGTCCGCAAGGCTCATGTTTTCAGCAAATATTGCTAGTGTCATTCTTTTCCCCGTCCACACGTAGAAGACATTCGTTTTCGAACCAGCATTGCGAGTGTTGAATATGTGCATGCTACGTGATTAAATATTTCATGTTGTTGCCAATTCAGTTTAGTGATTTGTTATCACTACTAATGATATTTTAAATGAGTGATATATAAAATAATTTATGTTCATAATACAAAAAAATGCAGCTAGCTCTATTTATGATTAGATATCTAATTTTAATACGTCCACTAGTTTTGCCAATTGTTACCTATATCATGAAATATATAAACATGCAATTTCATGCATATCTAGGCCTATTTTGAGTTGGAATAATTTTTATTCTAATGAAAAGTGACCCACATGCTAAAACAAATCACCCATAGAAATGTGAGGGTCATGCATCTGTCAATGAAAAACTTGTCTCAAGCATAATCATAGGTCGTAATGTATATTTTATTCTATGACATTCCAAGTGTCATTAATACATGAGATAGAACTCTCCATCGCCATATGGTATGTTCTAAAACCCCACTTCCATGCTTCGTTCAAAACCCTCTCTCACATAGATGGGTTAAGACCTCCCTCCTACATAGCCGGGTTAAAATCTCTCCGTCCTACCTGGCTGGGTTAAAGACTACTAAACATTAAGACGACATTTCTCTTTTATAAAGAAATAAACTGCAATGTATTAACAGGATTTCACATAAGAAAATTCACAAGAACATGCTGTGTGATACACGGGCAACATGCACATGTGAGAAACAAACAATAGCTGTCGGAGAACAGCGCAGCTCGACATCTCTATATTTTAGAGAGCAACAAATTATACACCTAACATACCATCGGGCTGGGGAGCTGGTGAGAGTTTAAAAGATGTAAGTGGTTATTGCCATGGATAAAGGTATGCCCTGTATAATAATTAAAGTAAAATATTGTGAAGATGTAGGCACAATATGTTGTTGGAGGTTTGCCTATGAACAATATCAAAAACACAGAAAAGTGTGGTACAAATGAGGGCATGGACTTGTTTGAGGGGGAAGGTATAGATTAAGATGAGCAGGGTTATGCTTTATGTACTCATAAAAATAGAACCAGTTCGACGGAGCGCCATCGAAAATCTCCACACGTTTTTCACACAGGTCAATATGACAAACAAATTTATTTTTGTATCCAAATCTAGGGAAAACACAGTTTGTATTAATTGTTCTTTGATACTCAACACAAATAGAACTATTTATTTATAACATGTATGACAGTCTGTAAATGAATATATTATATTTATTATATTTAATATATATATATGCATATTTGTGTATTTGACCGTTTGAACCCATCCCAGAGTCCGACGGTTGACCCTAGAGCAAAATATACCCTGTTATCCCATTTAATTTAATTTGAGGAAGAAAAACATATTTGAGCAAAATACTCAACGCCCCAACACCCCGCTCCCCAACTCCCACCACAAAAACACACACATTGCATTTCTCATACACGAGTATATATGCAAAGTTTATTTTTGCTGATACAAATGACACTGCAATTAAATTTGTTGCATTATTGACCTTTGACGCCCTTTCTCCCAGGCCCCATGGTTGACGTAGGATCAAAAATATGCAATTTTATATTGAGCAAAAATAAATACGTCCCCAACTTTACCCTTAGATTTAGATACAGTAAAATTATATTTTATTTAATCTAATATGGCATTACCTTTGTTAAAGGCCAGCACTGATATGAAAACAATTTTCTGTGAATCAAACTTGTGGGCAAACTTATTCCCCTTGATTTGGTTTAAACAGCATTTCCGGGTCTTGTGGTTAAAACATTGAGTTAACACAGTTTTGTTATATTGAAATAAACAGAGAATGACCTCATCACCACAAAAACAGAAAAAAGACGCTGATCTTTTCACTCATTTATGCGCCATACATCTTTCAAGAATGAATATTTTCAGATTACCACCCTTTATAATAAAAATATAGTGATTTCGCAATTTGAATAAAATATATTTTAGCAGCAACAGACAAACTTTGGTTTTTGATGATTATTAATATTGATCAGAATGACTGAGTGATAAGTATAAACTGATGAAATTGTATCTAGATTGGTGTACAAAGTGTAACAAATTCAACCCTATGCAAATCACAACTTAAAAGAGGGACGTTTCTATTTTTGCTAAGTATACCTTGCTGTAATCCCATCATCATAACGTTTCATTTGAGACACAATGAAAATAAAATAACTCCATATTACCCCCCGCCCAACCCGCCACCCCACCCCCCTCCCCCCATCGACCACAACCTCATACACACACACGGAAACACACACGGAAACACACACACACACACACACACACACTGGTCAGACGTCCGATTTTGAAATAATAAAATCATTTGAAATTGTGTTTATCTTTCATAGACGAGTATACATGTATGTACCAGGTTGTGTGCAAAAATACTGAAGAATGACAATATAACTGAATTTTAAATATAGATATAAAAATCGAACAGGAAAGGTAGCATTCAAAGACGCCAGTCAACCACAGACACACACAGAAACAAAGAACAACTTTAAAGATGCATAAAAGGCAAAATAAGACATCACAAACACAAAAGGGTTGAAAATAGGGCTACCGCCTTGGAACGGTAAGTGGCGAAAAAGGCCGCTTGGGCTTTAAACCTGGTTCTAGGGTGCACCAAACCTCACACTTACCCTACTGTCATCCCAATAAAACGAGACAGTGTAAATAAAGAAATCCCCGCCATGAATTATTCTCTAACCAACAAAGGCATCATTAATAGGCAATATAAGTAAAGCACAAAGATGCTTTTGTATATATAAATTAAAAAAAACAGTACCCTAGAAAGCCACAAAGAATGTATTCAATGCCTCAGAGAAACAAGAGAACAAACCATTGAGGGCACATAAGACAAGAGTGCAGACAAATAGCAAACGTCATCGTCCTTTTGGGCTTTAGTTGGACGTCATCATAGAGTCCACAGCCTGTCGGATCACCGCACAATTAAAGAGGAAAGCATAGTGGTGAACTGTAAATGGGTCCACCACCAAACATGCAGTGTGTTGCAAAATGATAAGGTCATAATCTCATTTGATAAACCTTTTAACAAGTTTAACAAAGATAGTATGAAAGTGACCATGACCATATTGTTGTATCCAAATCTAGGGAAAACGCAGTTTGTATTAATCGTTCTTTGATATTCAGAACACAAATAGTACTATTTATTATTTTGTGTGTATGACAGTCTGTAAATTAATATATTATATTTAGTACATGTATATTTCTGTACTGGAACATTTTAACCGACCCCAGAGTCCCACGGTTGACCCTTGAGCAAAAAAACCCATCACATCAGACTTTAATTTGAGAAAGAAAAACATATTCGAACTAAATGATCCCCGCCCCCCAAACACACACAAACACACATTTCATATTTTCATGGACGAGTATATATGCCAAGTTTATTTTTGTTAATAAAAATGATACTGTAATTAAATTTGTTTTGACCTTTGACGCACTTTCTCCCAGGCCCCATAGCTGACGTAAGAGAAAAAATAATGCAGTTATACCTTGCTGTAATACCATCATCATAACGTTTCATTTGAGACATAATGAAAATAAAATAAACCCATATTAGCCTTCCCCACACCCACCTCCCCCACACACACCATGGTCAGACGTCCAATTTTGAAATAATAAAATCATTTGATATATTTTTTATCTTTACGTGCAAATTTTTTGAAGAATGACAGTGTAACTGAAATTTAAGTGTATATGACCTTTTGACGCCACTTCTCCGCGGGTTGACATAGGAGGTATACAAATTAAAAAGTGTAATTCTATTTTCATAAACTTTCATTTGAGACATTAAAAACACAATATTATCCTTCTTCACCCGGTCCCCACCCTCTAAGCCCTGGACAGACGTCCGAGTTTGAAATAATAAAATCGTTTGATAAATAATTTAAGGTGAGTATATGCAATACTGAGTTATAAAACATAAATCTATGAATAAGTATAACCGGGTCTGAAGACAGAGGGCGTACACATGTATCAATCACAATCGTCAGTACTATATTATAACCGTAGACACAGTACAAGTGCTTCGCGTTCGAATGAAGGCGTTTCTCATATGCCTTTAAATATACAAGTCAACACGAGTCGCTTAACCTTGACACCAATGAGAGCACAAGTGAGAGAGGGTTTACCCCTATTACTATAAATAGCGCAGAGAAAACACGTGCCAATACACCGCAGTAGGATGAAACGGAGAAGGTGAGATTACGACTATAGCAAGCCAATTGTCCAATAATTACGTGAACCCAGGTTTACGGTCGAAAAACTAGGATTAACGATCAATAAACTAGGTTTTCGAACGTAAAAACATGTTAACCTATACTTTCGAGAGAAAACATAGGATAACGTTCGTAAACCATAGTTCACGCTCGTAAAAATAGGTTTTAAACCCAAGTTCACGGTCGTAAACATAGGTTTACATTCGTAAATAATTTAAGTTCAGGCTCGTGAACTCCGGTTCGAGCTCGTTAACATAGGATAAGGACCGAAATTCATAGTTCAATCGAGAAACATGGTTTACGGTCGATATACTAGGATTATCAAAACAACTATGAATTTCGGGCGTGAACATGGGCTCACGACCGTGAACCTATGTTTACGACCGTGAACCATAGTTTACGACCGTGAACCATAGTTTACGAACGTGAACCTATGATTACGAGCGTGAACTATAGTTTACGGACGTAAACCTATGTTTACAACCGCTCGTAAACTATGGTTTACGCTCGTAAACATAGGTCCACGCTCGTAAACATAGGTTCACGTTCGTAAAGCCGGGTTTATTGACTTGTAACTATGCTTTCGGACCGGTATCTGTGATTTACGAGCATAGACAATCACGAGCGTGAACCATTGTTTACGAACGTGAACTATAGTTTACGAGCGTGAACCTATGTTTACGATCCTGAACCATAGTTTACGGACGTGAACCTAGATTTACGACTGTAAACTATAGTTTACGGACGTGAACCTATGTTTACGACCGTGAACCATAGTTTACGAATGTGAACCTATGCTTATGACCGTGAACTTGGGTTTACGAGCGTGAACCATAGTTTACGAACGTGAACCTAGGTTTACGTTCAATAAACTAGGTTTCTCGAACAACTCTATGATTTTCGGTCGTTATCCTATGTTCACGAGCGTGAACCTATGTTCACGGTCGTAAACCCAAGTTCACGGTCGTAAACATAGGTTCACGCTCGTAAACTTTGGTTCACGCTCGTGAACCCAGGTTCACGCCCGTAAACATAGGTTCACGCTCGTGAACTTAGGATAACGACCGAAATTCTTAATTCAATCGAGAAACCTAGTTTATCGAACGTAAACATGGGTTCACGAGCGTAAACTATGGTTTACGCCCGTTATACTATGTTTTCGCTCGAAAATATAAGTTAGTACTCGATAAACCTGGTTTTACGTTCGAAAAACCTAGTTTATCGATCTTTAATCCTAGTTTTTCGACCGTCAACCTGGGTTCACGTAATTATTGGACAATTGGCTTGCTATATACGTTGTGCTTTATTGAACATACAACGTTTAGTAACGAAACGTGTAAATAAACTGAAAACCGAGGAGTTGAAATATATTTTTGAAAACAACAATATTGTTTTATTTACTGAAACTTGGACCAATGAATTCTCAGAACTTAGCGTTGACAATTTTGAATATTTTCTATTTAACAGAACTGAATGTAAAGAAACGAGTAAAAAAAACTAGGGTGGCATAATTGTCTACCTTAGAAATGATTATGTTACAGAAGCAACTCTTATTTTCCCCAGTAACGATGATATTGTATGTATTAAGATGGGTAAGCATTTAGCATTACAGAATGACTTATTTGTTTGTTTGTGTTACGTTGTTCCAGATGATAGTAGCAGATCTATGATTGACACGAATATATTTGGCAGGTTGATTGATTTTATTGCATGTAAAATTCAAATAATGAAACTGATTTAAAGTTTTCTTGTGTGGGGACATTGTGACAGGAGTGGGGATCTGGGGTTGGACCCATGCCACGGGTAAATACACTCAAGTGATATGAAAACGCAACACGGGAATTTCCGCTATATTTTGTATGTACAATATGCTGCTTTTAATTGAATGGTACATGGCTACGTAAGACCTTTCCTTTTGGAAAAAAATACTAAAACAACAAATAATACAGCAAATAGTATTCCTGCAATGTTTCATTATTCACAGAGTACGCGTTTGGCTCAATCATGTGAGCAAACTTAGGATGCAAAATTTTGCACACTATTTACGTTAAATACAGTACTGAACTAGCTCAATTTTTTGAAGAGCAACTTCAACATTGATGAAGTTCTTGTTACAAAGTGTAGTGTGATTAAAACGTCTACAACATCACAGTTGTGTCCTTTCTCTAGTTAACTGCAACTTTTTTTTAAAAAAACATCTTGGGATTTCTTTGGAATATTATGTGCAATTAAATGTGCAGTATATACAATATATAGCGGAAATTCCCGTGTTGCGTTTTCATATCACTTGAGTGTAGATCACGTAGACATAATTCACATTTACATTTTAATCAGTCTCGTAATGTTCACATCACTGAAATTAACAAATAACACTGATAAGTACGAAATTACAATATATTACACATAGGCATAATATGACGAATTTACAATACACCTTAATTACAATTAACCTCAAAATACGCAATTTACAATACAAATTACAATAGACGCGTATCAATCATTTAGAATATCAATTATTTAGTTGATTCTAAATAAGTGAACTAACTGTAATAATTGGCAAAGCATTTAACATGAATTAATATCACAGACTCATATCTCCCATTTGTAATACTTAATTCTTGTAATTTTATAACGGTCTTAAAACAAATAATATTGTAGCAACACAACTTACAAGAAGATAGTTCTAGATGTGTTAACTCAGCTGTACGATGTTTATCTTAGCTCCATGTTACGGTAGCACATATAGCATCTGTAATATAGAACAAATATCAATAGTATAGGGTTTCATACAATAAGCTAAATTTACAGATTACTTACCCCACATACTTTACATAGACATCTCACATAATTATTAAATATACGAAGATTTATAAAATGAAGTGTTACAGCTTTACACTGATTTAAACGGACGCACATATAATATTTTAATTAATATTTACAGAACACATTTAACGGACGTATTGATGTACAGACAATTAGACATACATCTAGCCTAACATTTAAATATTACAATACTATCTCTCTCTCTCTCTCTCTCTCGCGCGCGCACACACACACACTCTCGCAGTACATATTTTGTACCACACACCAGTATTATGAAATACATCATAAACGCCTCATATCTCTTGCACTGAGCTCAACAATTGTCATCAGACTCAGTGTACGTATATATTACAATAACTTCATCTTTAAACATAAAACAATAAAATAGTCTAACTCACCCATTATCCAAAATTCCAGTACAACACTACTATTTTCACTTTATCAGTACAATAAGCCACAGGCCTATAACTATAACTATTTACTACAACTTCATATTTTCTCAAGATAATATTTTCCGAAGTAAGACAGTATTTTATGCATTTGCACTTTTTCTACATGTACTTCAAATGTAAAACTTCAACTGACACAAAGACCTTTGAAATATTTTGGAGGTAAGTATTATTGACCAATAGAAATAGTTATATCAAATTGTTCAATATGCTTGACCAATAGATATAATGGACACAAGGACAATATAAATATATAAGTAGATCAACTATAGTCTGTTCAATTTTAGTTGAACCACAGAATAAAATTCCTTAAAACCTACACATGTACATACATATATAAATTAGCAATCTATATTACTATATATATATTATCACAACACGGTCGAGTGTCCGAATTATGTTGTAGACGATTACGGTATTCATATGCAATTTTTACCTGATGATGATCATGGAATAAAACGTTATTCTCGAGATAAAGGTAGGGTTAACAATAATGGTCATTATCTTTTAGATTTATGTAAACAAACTGGCTTACGTATTATGAATGGACGTGTTCGGAAAGATAGCGGTATTGGTAATTATACTTTTGATGGGAATCGGGGTTGTAGTGTAGTGTAGTTGATTATGTTGTATGTGTAACCATGGTCTTATGGGGGTAAACTCAACAACTCCAATCCATGATTTAGGGTTCTTTATATACGGGTATTATAAAACCTGCAATATATACAAACATCACATTTAATAAACAATTACAACATGAATGACAATGCAGCCATTTCAGAAATACATTATCTACAAACGCGGCAATTTCATTAATATACCAAACAATCGAGAACTCACCAGACAAATCCATGTTTAGGTTCTGAAACCAAATATTTACCAAGAATCTTATAGCTTTAGAATATATAAAACTACATTCTCAATCAGACCTTTACAAGTCTATGGATTACTATTAAAACATAATGTTAATACATCCCTGTACTGAAATCAGGTGTTTCTCTTAGAGAAGGTAGGAAAAGACTGAGTTAGAGTTATCATGCAGTGTTTTTTAGGAGTGACCTAAGTTAGTTTTCACTCACTCACTCCTGTCAACCAAGCTGTATTTGTACAATAACCAGTTTGTCAAGACATACATAAAAACCGTATACAATATAAATAATACATTGCCCTCATGATAAATGGTCTCATTAACTTTTACAGTTATTACTCAGTACTGTGAACATAGCCAGTTATCTACCTGTGGAATAAGGGACATAAATATGAGCACACACACTACAGAGAACTATAGCAGTTGTCTCCCTTGAACCACTATTAAAGGCACGGTTACATACTTCCCGGCTCAGTGAAATGGCTCCTGGCATTTATTAAACAGATGCCAGCGCTGTAAATAAGACATTTAATTAAAAGTTATAAAATAAACACAAATAAGCATACCTAAAAATATTCAACATAACTGACTTTACCAGGTACATTTATTATCTTTGCAAATAATATTAATTAAGCAAAAATGAACCAACTTCAATGTCTGAAAGAAAACAGATTAGCATCCATATACTATGCTGAAATAAATTCTGAAATTGTTAACCAATATCATCTGAAATGTAACCATCTCCATACGTATCTGCGAAATGGAAAACAAAACAATTAATGGGGTTTTACGTCCCGTCAACACATCAAAATGGATTAACTTGAGAAAACAACCTCAAAGGGAAATGAGATTGATCTCGCTAAAATACACACATGTCAAGTACATCATATCTTCACGACATCACATGTCGCGACAAATACTGACATCATACACTGAAAATGGTAGAAAATAACATTATACATAATAAAGTTCTTGCTTCGGTGTTGTGGCTGTCTGCTGCACAACCCAATGTCCCAATCGGTTTGGTGGTTGCCTGTCTCTTGTTGACCGTCTCGGTGGCTCCTGTTGCTGCACCGGTGTACCATCTGAGTGATCTTCCGGTGGACGTTCTGGTGGACGTTACGGTGGATGTTCCAGTTGTAGTGGCTCCGGTTGCTGTACCGGCAGACCCTCAGGTTGACCTTCCAGTTGACCATCTGATGGATGTTCCAGTTGTGCTGTTGGACCTTCTGGTTGATGTTCCGGTGGTCTAGCTGGTCTATCTAGTAAATCTTGATATAGATCCCACACGCTGTCGCGACTCGCATTAAAGTTGCTCTCATCCAATTGAAGGTTTGCATCTTCAAGTGTGCTACTTTCATGGCCTTCGCTTAGTGAGGTGGTATCATGGTCCAATTCGTACTGGATTTTTCTTGTGTCTAGTACCATTCTGAATATGTTGCTCGGGTTCAGAATCTGAGCTCGAACTTTCTGGCCGGTACTCTGAGGATTGGCTCTGGTGGGTTTTCTTCTAGACCCAACCTTACGGTTTGGTATCTGGCATGGGACCTCAGAGGGAATAGAGGTAAACCGTAGCAGCATATTTCTGTGTAGCACCCGTATTGGACCCTGCCCATCCTCGCGTTTCACTCTGTAAACAGGGATATCCCTATCTGGCATCGCGAGTACCAAAAATGGATCCCTGTCCCATGTGTCTGCCAACATCTGATTCCCTTGCAGACCGACTTTCCTCACCAGGACTCTGTCCCCATCCTGAAGTTTGCTATTTCTTACATTGCGATCATATCGCTCCTTGTTCTGAACAGCGTTCTTGCTGGCTTTCTTTGCAGCAACACCATACGCAACCTGCAACCTGTCTCGCAGCTTCTTGCCATACGTCTATGGTTCTGATGCAGCTTCTTCAACATCTACTGAAGTACCTAAGTAGGCATCTACTGATAGACGAGGATGCTTCCCGAACATGAGATAGTGGGGCGAATAACCAGTTGCATCACTCTTCGTTGCGTTGTATGCCTGGACCATTGTCGCTACGTAGGATTTCCAATCCTGTTTTTGTTCCTCTTCCAAGGTCCCGAGCATTTTCAACAAGGTCTGGTTGAAACGTTCCGCTGATCCATTACCCATGTAGTGGTATGGTGTAGTTCTGTTTTTTCTTAATCTTGGCGATCTTGCACAGCTCTTTGATGACGTTCCCGACAAAATTCCGTCCCTGGTCACTGTGTAGTGTATCCGAAAAACTGTAGTATCGGAAGAAATTGTCATACAAGGCTCTAGCAGTCGTCTGGGCCGTCTGGTTGCGACAAGGAATAGCTTGAGCATACCGAGTGAAGTGATCTGTGATGACCAGAATATGCTCAAAGCCTCCTTTTGACCTCTCCAGACTAAGAAAGTCCATGCAGACCAATTCCATTGGTCTTGTAGTCATAATAGGGTATAGTTCTGTTACCACCCTAACTGGTGTCTTCCGACGAATACATCTGACACAGGTTTCCACTTTCATGTTAACATCGCCTTCCAAGCCAGGCCAATAAAAGCGTTGTCTAGCGTAAACCATAGAGACTTCTCCTTTCCTTGATGTCCAACATCATCATGGATGCCTTTCTGGGCAATATTCCTGTAAGTCTCTGAGATGACTAACTGCTTTGTCTGTTGACCATCAAAGGAGGCAGTTCTGTACAGAATGTCATCATCTACGTTAAAGCAAGTTCCCGCAGGAACTTCTGTACATCGCGTTTTTCTCTCCTGAGGTCTTCCTCCCTTGGCCGAGAACCGCATCCAAGGTGGTCTAAGACTCTGGCTATGGTGACATCTTTTCTCTGTTCCTGCTGCCAGTCTATCTGGTTAAAAAGCTCCGATGTTATAATTTTCTCACCGACCGGTTGAGGACCTACAACTTCCGAAAAACAGTGCACCAGGGGTAGTGATGCTTTAACTGCATGGCAGATTGCTTTAACCTGATCAGGAAAGATCAATTCTGGTTGTCCTGACAGACTATCAGCATCAACATTAAGCTTTCCATGGCGATAAATGATGGTGAACTGGAAGTTGCTTAATGCTGATATCCAGCGGTGTCCTGTGGCATCAAGCTTGGCTGATGTTAGCACGTAGGTCAACGGGTTGTTGTCCGTTACGGCCTGAAATGTAATTCCCATGAGGAAGTCATGAAACTTGTCTGTAATCGCCCATTTCAATGCTAAAAACTCCAACTTGTGTGCTGGGTACTTCTTTTCACTGGGTCTCAGTCCCCTACTGGCATATGCTATTACGCGCTTCTTGCCTTCCTGAAGCTGGTATAGCACAGCGCCTAAACCAAATCCACTAGCATCCGTGTGTAGGATCATAGGTTTGGTATTCACAACCTGACTTCTATGGTGGTGTCATTTATAAACTTCGTAAGATTCTTGGTCATGATCACTTTCATACTATCTTTGTTAAACTTGTTAAAAAGTTTATCAAAAGAAGTTATGACCCTATCATTTTGCAACGTACTGCATTGCTTGGTAGTGGATCCTTCTACAGTTCGCCACTATGCTTTCCTCTTTAATTGTATGATGACCCCTACCTAAAGCCCATTGGGACGGTGGCGTTTGATGTTTGTCCATGATCTTTCTTGTCGTGCCCTTCATGGTTATTCCCTTACTGCTCTGGCTTCTGCCAAGTCATTGAGTACCTTCAGTGGCTTTCTAGGCTATTGTTTTTTTGTATTATATTTACACGAGCATATTTGTGTTTTACTTATATTGCCTATTGATGCTGCCTTGTTGGTTAGAGATTAGATCATGGCGGGGATTTCTTTATTTACACTGTCCTGTTTTAGTGAGATGACAGTAGGGTAAGTGTGAGGTTTGGTGCACCCTAGAACCGGTTTAAACCCACAGTGGACAACTTTGCCACTGACCGTTCCAAGGCGGTAGCCCTATTGTCAACCCTTTTGTGTTTGTGATGTCGTTTGCATTTAATATTGCTTTTGCCTTCTTGTTTGTCTGTTTGCGTGTTTGTTTCTGTGTTTGTGGTTGACTGTCCTCCTTGAATGCTACTTTCCCTGTCCGATCTTTTTATATTTCTTGGTATAATCAGCATATCCAAGGACTGGTGGTGTCGTCAATTTTTCTACCAAATTATCAAATGCTTGTTGGGCCTCTCCCCATTTCCACACAACAGCTTGCTTCTTGAACTTTTTCTTGGCTTTCTTGGCAACTTGGGAGAGGTTCTTCACGAACCGCCTGTAATAGCCCGCAAAGCCAAAACATTGTCGCAGCTCCTTGATATTGGTTGGTGGCTTCCAATTCGTGATAGCTGCTGTTTTCTCTGGGTCAGTTGCTATTCCATTTTCTGACACAAAATGGCCCAAGTAGTTCACTGAGCTCTTGAACAACTCACATGCGCTGGGTTTTAACAATAGCCCATGTTGTTCCAATCTGGAGAAAACTCCTTCCAGACGTTTAACGTGTTCTTCGAATGTCTTCGAGAATACTAAAATATCATCAAGGAGCCATGCCCATGCATTTCTCCATAAGCCTTTGAAATGTGGCAGGTGAGTTTGAAAGTCCCATTCCCATGCGATTCATCTCATAGAATCCGAGATTACCTACGGAGAAAGCAGTGTAGGGTTTCGAAAACTCCTCCATTTCCACTTGATAGTAGCCTGATCGAAGATCTAGCTTCGAAAAGTATTTTTATTCACTCAGGGTATCAATCGTGTCGTCAAATCTAGGCAACATGTATGCGTCCTTTCGTGTTTTGTTGTTTAGATGCCTCCAGTCTAAACGACCCCAATCTTCCAGGAAGTAGTGGGCTGTATGACTGCACCATTTTAACGACAACGAGGCCGTGGAAATTGAACACAATCCGTTTGAAACATAAAGAAATAGACAGTGCGGTTAAGATCCAAGTCTTAAAGATCAAGGTGTGCTTGCTGAACGAATTATAGACATTGTATATCAACGTGAAGAGCGAATAAATAACAAAACGTACAATGACTTCAAAAACGATGTAAACAAATCCTTTCCTTATAACAGCTTCAACAGGGATTGTATTTTGCCCGAATTTATGAAAATTCAAATAATATTAATGTTTATGGTCTGCCTGTGGCTTAATGACGGCAAGTTTGAAACAACACGTGCTGCGAACTACGCTGGCTTACTTGAGTTTCTAATAAAAGACGCTGGAAGTAAAAAAAACACTTAAAACAGGAGATTAGCATCAAATCCCAAACTCAATGACTATAAACAAAAGTGGTCATTTTTTGGTCAAAAACTGCCCGAGATTCTTTGTTGTAAAAAGGTTTGTAGAGAGTACGGTCAGCTTATTCTTAATTATCCAGATTGGCATTTGATACTTTAATTGACATGGATCACCAGCCCAGACTCTTTTTCGAACAATCGTTATTATTGCGTGAATATCTTTCCGTCGACGAACTTGATGTTGCACTTGAAATCGGAATTTTATCCCAAACAAAATACTTGGGAAACGCCAGGTATGATATGTCAAGTATATCCTTTCTGCACAAAGCTTTACATGAATTCATGGCGGTCATACATTTAGTACCATCTGCAAAATCGGATAATGAAAAACAGATATAAAGTACTGCTCTTCTTTTCAACACATGGTGGAAATGGAGAATATACTGGTGTTCGTGTGTGGAATGAGTCCAAATACAGCCTGTATTATATACAACAGTATCATAGATCTTGCATTAATGCGCAAAGAATTAATACAAACTATTTATATAAAAACTGTCTATGAAATGTGTACAAGAATTCCACCCGCCCATATTTGAGAAGAATGAGATGAATACAAACAGCTCATCTGAGAAACCATCTACATATATACTCTTAGATATTTCATATACATATATAGAAAAACCTTCTTTTGAGTGTATTTGCATATCAGAGACAGACTTAAAGGCATTATTAGGTCAAATTCGTCATTTCACACCACATTGCAAACTTAAATTACTAGATAACAGTCATAATATGTGCCCGACATTGTTAGAACAAATAGGAATATCATGTGTAAGAGAACTCAGTCGCATAGAAATTTCTGAAACTGCATTTGAATCAATAGTTTCGCAACTCCATAATCTATCAGAGGTGAGCAAAATTGAACTATTTAGTAGTTCAACCGGTTCAACTGAGCCTTCGCATATTTCTGTCGATCGAGACGGGAAAGTTTCCCCTGGCATATGTTGTACAAGTGTATCAGAGAGATCTCTACAAGCGTTAATAAACAGTCTCGATCGACTAAAACCACGGTTCGAACTTTTACTACAAGAAGCGGGCCCAACAGTGATAGAAATGATAAGACAATTAGGTAAATGTATCAGTCATCTATGTTGCAGTTTCAAATCCGAACGTTCGAATCTCCGTACACTATCAAAGTTGAAGTTCGTTAAGCTGTCTGGTGACGACTCACAAACAATACATTACCATAATAGCAACGATTCCAGAAGACTTAAATGTATCTGTATATCAGGAAGAACACTAGAAACATTGGTGGCCAATAGAAATCGTATGACACATATTTCCGAACTGCGAATTAACCAATACTGCCATAGTATCAGACCAGAAGTGATAGAAAATATTGGGATGTCAGATGCTCGCAAATTTGATTGCAGTGGAATATACGAACGCGCTTTCGAATCCAAAGTATCCAGCATCCAGTCTCTATCCAAACTGGAAGACGTCCAATTGTGTGGAACCGATAGCTCTCAGAGTTCAACTGAGCTTCAAACTTTATCCTACTTTCAAGGTGCTCCTGCTGGTCTTGAATGTAGCAATATATCAGAAAGAACAATTATAGAAGCATTAGTGGCCAATGCAGATGTTCGCAGTTTCTATTGTAGCAGACTAAGCTCTTTCGAATCCATAGTATCCAGTATCCAGTATCTATGCAAACTGAAAGACGTTCAACTGTCTGGAACCTATAGATCTCAGAGTTCGACTGAGACTCAAACTATATCCTACTTTTCATGTGATCTTGATGAGATGAGCTGTGACCGAACATATTAGGCTATCAGATATCAGTGAGCTGAAACGTTGTGGAATGTTTGGAGGCTCCTTCAAATTAATATTATCGAGCCTCCAACCTCTATCAAGAGTGACAAACGTTCAACTCTCCCTGGTCCCTTTTGTTCTCAGGATTCAGCTTAGACTCAAGCTATATTGTGTTCTGCAGGAGCTCCCGCGAAATTTGTATGTAGCAATGTATCAAAAATAACACTAGAAGCATTAGTAGACAAACGTTCAACTCTCTGGACCCGATTGTTCTCATGATTCAACTGAGATTCAAACTATATCCTACTCTTCAAATGCTCCTGGTTGTCTTGTTTGTAGCAAGCAATATATCAGAAAGAACACTAGAAGCATTAGTGACCAACAGAAATATTATGACACATATTTCCAAATTGACATTAGACCAATACTGCCATTGCATGAGATCAGCTGTGACCGAAAAGATTGGGGTATCATATGTTTGCATGTTCGATTGTATCAGACTATCTGAAAGCTCTTTCGAATCAATAGTATTCAGTATCCATTGTCTATTGAAATGTCGACTATCTGGACCCTATAGCTCTCAGAATTCAACTGAGAATCAAACTATATCCTACTCTTCAGATGCTCCTGGTTCTCTTGTATGTAGCAATATATCAGAAAGAACAATAGAAGCATTAGTGGCCAATAGAAATATTACGACACACATTTCTGGATTGACATTAGGCCAATGTAGCAGTATATCTGAAAGCTCTTTTGAATCAGTATTATCCAGAATTCATCCTCTATTCAAATTGAAATATTGTCAACTGTGTGGATATTATAACGTTCAGGGTTCAACTAAGATTCAAACTATATTCTACACTTCAGATGCTCCTGGTCGTCTTGAATGTAACAATATATCAGAAAGAACTCTAAAAGCGTTAATGGAGACATTAAAGCAATACTGCCATTATATGATATCAGCTGTTCTCAGTTTCGAATTTAGAGGACTATCTGAAAGCTCTTTCGAATCAATAGTATCCAATATTTATCGAAACTGTAGTCTACTCTTCAGATGATCCTGGTCGTCTTAGATTGAGCAATATTTCAAAACGAACTCTAGAAGCATAAGTGACCAATAGAAATAGTATGACACATATTTCCGAATTGACATTAGACCAATACTGCCATTGTATGGGATCAGTTGTGACCGAAAATAGTGAGATGTCAGGTGTTTGCAAAGTCTGTTGTAGCAGAATATATGGAAGCTCTTTCGAATCAATATTATCCAATATCCACATTATATTCAAATTGAAATATTTTTGACTGTCTGGATCCTATAGATCTCAGGATAAAACTGAGACTCAAGTTATATGCTATCCTTCAAGTGCTCAAGGTCTTCTTTAATGTAGCAATATTTCAAAAAGAACACTAAAAGCATTAGTGGCTAATATACATCTTATGACACGTATTTCCGAATTAAAATTAGACCAATACTGCAATAGTATGAGATCAGCTGTGACCGAAAGTAATGAGGAGTCAGAAGGTAGCAAATTCTGTTGTATCAAAATATCTAAAAGCTCGTTCGAATCACTATTATCCAGTATTCATCCTCTATTCAAATTGAAATATTTTCGACTGTCTGGACCCTATAGCTCTCAGAATTCGACTGAGACTCAAACTATATCCTACTCTTCAGATTCTCCTAGTCGTCTTGTATGTAGCAATATATCAACAAGAACACTAAAAGCGTTAGTGGTGACATTAAACCAATAATGCCATTGTATGAGATCAACTGTGACCGAAAATATCAGATATCAGTGAGTTGAAATGTTGTGAAATGTTTGGAGGCTCTTTCGAATTAATATTATCGAGCCTCCAACCTCTATCAAGAGTGACAAACGTTCAACTCTCTGGTCCCTATTGTTCTCAGGATTCAGCTGAGACTCAAACTATATTGTGTTCTGCAGGAGCTCCCGGGAAATTTGTATGTAGCAATGTATCAAAAATAACACTAGAAGCATTGTAGAAAATCAATTACTGAATGATATCAGTGAACTCGATTGCAGTGGAATATCGGAATATGCCTTTGTGTCAATCTTATCGATCCTACGTCTTCTTTCAAGGTTGGACTAGATTAAAGTGTCTGGTTCTCTGAATTCAACTAAGGTTCAACAAACGATGTTCTTATATGGCGAACCATGTTTCCGGAGTCTCGTATTTATTGAAATATCAGAAAGAACTTTATGAGCATTACTGATCAACATCAGTAATATAACTCCTCCTCTTTACAGACTTATTCTACATGGATGCTCCTGTTTCACGCGTCCACCTATTATCGAACAGATGGTGCAGTCAAATATCAGTAAGCTCGATTGCAGTGGATTATATGAAAGCTCTTCATATGTATCGAAAATATATGAAAATCGAACAGGAAAATTAGCATTCAATGACGACAAAAAGTTGAAACACTTTCAATTCGCTGGTCCCTACTGTGTTCGGAATGTAACTGAGATTCAAACTATATCACTCTCTTCCAAAGATTCCGGTATTCTTGAATTTAGCAACATATCAGAAAGAACACAAGAAGCAATATACGAAAATTTTGATCTTTTAGATCAGCACTACAAACTTACAGTACTCGATCAGCACCGTAAGAGAGGAGATATATATAAATATATATATGCACGACGGGCTAGAAAAAATTCCAATCTCAATCGTTTAAAATCGCTTTACGAACTTCTAGGCTATTGTTTTTTTGTATTATATTTACACGAGCATATTTTTGTTTTACTTATATTGCCTATTGATGCTGCCTTGTTGGTTAGAGATTAGATCATGGCGGGGATTTCTTTATTTACACTGTCCCGTTTTAATGGGATGAAGTAGGGTAAGTGTGAGGTTTGGTGCACCCTAGAACTGGTTTAAACCCCCAGTGGCCTACTTTGCCACTGACCGTTCCAAGGCGGTAGCCCTATTGTCAACCCTTTTGTATTTTTGATATCGTTTACTTTTATTATTACTTTTGCCTTCTTGTTTGTCTGTTTCCATGTTTATTTCTGTGTTTTGTGGTTGACTGTCCTCCTTGAATGCTACTTTCTCTGTCCGATCTTTTTACATTTCTTTTGAACTTTAAGTTCCTGCCATTGTATGTGTCTCACTGTGATATTACAAAACGTACAAATAGATTTATGATTAAATGCATCGACTATCTACAAATGATTACGTCGAATCTCCATTATGTATCATTTGTTGAGATACTCAATCTGTCCAATTCCCGTGGCATTTCTAGTAAAAGAAGGCAACCAACAATCGAGTTTTTATCGTCACAATTACCTGACGAGCAATAATGTATCAATATGTATATTTTATCCATTAGTAATCACTGATAACACTCGGATCTAGACATTCGAATTGTCAGATAACTCTCATAATTAGAGAGTCACTTCCGCTTACTCTTCCAAATTGTTTATTAGCAGGTTTAATGTATATTTTGTTCACAAGAAATGTTGGAATTGATGAAAAGGCCTGCTTAATCATAAAAAAATGAAATATGTCGTGCATGAGTGATTTTGAACTTTGAACCCAAAATTATATTGCATGTTTGGTACATTGGAGACCTTGTCTGAAAACTTTATTTGATCAATATATATTCAACGGCTCAATTTGTATGGCTCCTTTTTCTATTCAGTTAAACGCATCTAAAATCCCTGTATTTATATAGGGTAGAAGACGGTTTGAAATCATGAATTTAATCGTATAGATAAAAGATCTATGCGAAAATGTTTCATCACTCAATTCGGTTAATATTATTGGTCAGCTGGATATGTTCGATAATTATTTTGAAGAAATGTCGCGTCTCTCTAGGTCCGTGCATAATTACGCTTGAATATTTGAATATTTCCAGACGAAATGTTAAAAACACATAGTTGTTACATATAACTAATATTTGAGTGTAATGCATCGATTATTACGTTATCGTTAGATATCAAATATTAATGCCAATGTTTTATTTCCTGATACTTAAATTTGCGCATGGAATTGCAAAGTAAAAAAAACAAGGAATACAAAAAAGCAAGGCTTACGTCATAATGTCAATGCTTAATAATGCCGTGTGTCCCTATATTTGTTGACATTGTAAACCGTGCTTAAATGGCATTAACTATTTCACAGTTTTGCTTAGATGGGAATTGATTAAAATGTACTCATCACATAATTTAACCTTAATAGTTTTACATAGAGCTGTGATATTGCATGTAGTTTTGTGTTATGGTCCTTTACTAAGTTTGTTTATCCTGCTTATATAAGCTTTCCCATCTGTCCCTTTATGGAATTAAGGCGGGACCACGTACTTCGATGAAACAGTGCTATTATTTGTATCAGTATTTTGTAAACTGGTAATTGAAAGAAATATTATTATTTTAGGAATACAAACAATCCATGACTGAGAAAACATGCAATATTGTATTTTATTTTACAAATCTACGGGTGTATATTTTTGCTGATCGCTTACAAATACGGGTAAAGTTTACCTATATATATATACGACGATAACTGTGTTAAATGTTTGTTTTTTCTGTGAACATGTATATATTCCATATTTGTATCGCCGGAAGTAGTAATTGTATAGGTATTTAAGTTAAAAGGGTTGTATTGAAATAATCATGACGTAATATGTATGTTTTTTATTATAACATCGTGTATACGTTCTTGTTGCGTATTTGAACATTTTCAATCAATAAAAAATTATATTGAAATATTGGAAACCAATGTTGTTATATAGAAGAACTAACAAACGTGCTTCTTTAACATTGAATTATTCAATGAGTAAGTTACAATTATATGATGCGAGGCTGTGCCGAGTATTATATCAATTTTATTCAACGAGTTTAATATACTCAGTATTAAATAGGCACGAATTTAAGACTCTATTTATCACATAACTTAAAAAAAGTCCAAAAGGCAAACATTAAGTAATGTAACTGCCTGTATATGTCAGTGTCGTATGACGACTGATTATGTTTCATACGATGACGTTTATGTTGCTTTGATTTTCTCCGTATGACACTGAACAACGGAACTGCCTCGACGATTTCCGTAATCCAGTGTTTTTGTTTTCACGGAAAGGAAATCGACGAGACAATTCCGAGTGCACACGGAACTGAACGGAAAATGTCAATCGATTATAGTTATCATTCGCAAAGTTATTACACTAGTGTATTATGATAAATAAATATATTATGGTTATTTTACTCTCCCACGCCGCAAGTTATGTGATAAAACATTGTATATATGTTATTGTTATGTATTGAACATTTTCAATAAATAAAATATACACTGAACACAATTCCTAATTACTCACTTGTGTATCTTAGCTAATTTTCTTTATTTAAATATATTTTAGAATAGTCTTTGATAAGAATTTTGTTTTGAGCAATAGTTTGTAAAATTTATATAAACTGTTACATATTTTGAGATGAAGTATAAAACAGGAAATGTGCCGATAAAACACAACATTTGTAATGTTAATGTTAGTAAAAACCGCATGTCAAAATAATTGTATTTGGCATATTTTAGAATAAGGAACATCGAAAATATCATGAATTCGAAGTAATTAACAAAATCCTATGTACCCAGTTGTATACGTATAAACAATTTATTTCTAAGAAAACGCATCGACTTGAAAGCTTTAACATGTGTTAATGTAATTAAAGCAGACGATTTAAATTCGTTGTTTTGCAGTTCAACCGTATCACTAATCAAGCGTGCAATACCCATGTACCTAGGAATTTTGATTAGTATATGTTTAAAATATTGGAAACCAATATTGTCATAACATCGTATTTATGTTATTGCTATGTATTGAATATTTTCAATAAATAACAACATGTTTAAAATATTGGAAACCAATGCTGTTATAACATCATACGTACCTTATTGCTATGTATTGAACATTGTGATTAATAACAATATGTTTAAAATATGGAAAACGAATGTTGTTATCACATCGAACATGTATTGTTATTTATTTGAACTTTCTCAATTAATAAAATATAAAGGTATGCTTAAACTATTGGAAACCAATGCTGTTTTAACTTCGTATATACTTTATTGTTATGCATTGAACATTTTCAAAAAAACACATGTATTAAATGTTGGAAACCAACCTTGTTGTCTATTATATTGCATTATTATACCCCACATAAAACGCCCAAGCTTAATTTCATAGACAACAATGTATACTTACAAACTGCTAACAATACTTACTTTAAACATATTTTATTGCTTTTCTTCTATATACAAGCAAAAGGGTTGGGCGACAAGTTCTTCCAACACTAATAAAGGCCCGTCCCAACAATATTGTAATTAACAGTTAACATGGTTAGGTTAACAAGATGGCAATACAATTTACATAAAAGATTCAAATACATTTTTTGATGAACAAAAGAAGAAGAAAAAAGGAGAGGAGTAAGTAGAATAAAGTTCTAGGAAAGACTAAACAAGAAGGAATGAGTGATGATGCTGTGGTTGTAGGATTAATTTTGCGGTAACATGAGTAAAATATCAATGGAAGGAATAAACGTATTATTTATGTGTTTAATAACAATTCGATTAAACAGCTAAACTTAATGATGATTATGGGATACTTTTTATAATAACAATAATAATGATAATTGCAGACCAGCTTCTTTTGAACTTACTTCAAATGTTGGAATCATATAAATTACTTACGTTCAAATAATGTACTGAGGACTTGAATATATCTATCTCTTGTTTGTGTTTCTGCTTCCAAGGGATCCCCTTTTCAGTATGTATTGACATTCACACTGACGTTTGTGACTTTAAAGTAGAATATCGCTTAAGCCAGTGTTAGGAGGCGCGAGAGGTGTTGCACTTTACATTACCTCTCATAAACAGACTCAATAAAACTTAGTCTGCTACTTTCATCCCTTGTTTGTGTTTACTGCTTCCAACGGATCCCCTTTTTAGCATTTATTGCATAGTTTAACTCATTGCTTCACAATTTTTAAATTTCTGATTTGACTGAGCCTCACTTAGATGAACATTACTCGGCTTTCCCTAATTTGGTAATGACCAACAATTACAAAGATCGTCTTACCAATTAATATACTTTGATCTTTGACTTGACTTTGATCTAAAATTGCCAAACAACTCAATGTAACCTGTAACCTCCGTTTCAATGTTCCGTCTATTAATCTCGACAAAATGAGTGAAATCGCTCTGTATTCACTCATACATGTATATATGTACATATATATTATGTTTCAATAGTTATTATGAAAATATATAGAATAAACATTAAATTAACATTATTGTTTAAAACATTTCTTAAAACTTTCCTTGACCCACAATAACACGTTTTACAAGGGTCGCACTTAGGGCCTGGGCATTGGTAACTACGTCATTTTATTAGTCCACTACCGGTGTTTCACCGGAAGGGACTATATGTTTACCTCCAGTCTGTCCGTCAGTCCGTCCGGAAAACTGGATCCTGCGATAAGTTAAAAAGTATAAAATATATTTTTATAAAACTGTTTGCACATGGTAGAGAGGTATAAGGGGATTATGCAAGTTATTTAATTTAAATTGTGGTTGCTTCGGAAAAAAATAGTAAAAAAAAAAAACGTCAGTCCGTCATGAAAACTGGATCCTCCGATAACTTAAAAAGTATAAAAGTTTTTTTCATGAAACGTTTTACTTATGGTAGTGGGGCATAAGGAGATTATGCATGTTATTCAATTTTGTTGATATGGCCAAAATTGTGGTTGCTATGGCAACAAAATAGTAAAAAGACCGTCAGTCCGTCCGGAAAAATGGATCCTGCGATAACTTAAAAAGTATCAAAGATATTTTCATGAAACTTTTTATATATGGTAAAGATAAGGAGTTTATACATGTTATTTAATTGTGTTGATATGTCCAAAATTGTGGTGGCTATGGCAACAAAATGGTAAAAAAATACTTCAGTCCATCTGTAAAACTGGATGGATCCTGCTATAACTTAAAAAGTATAGAAGATATTTTCATGAAACCTTTTGCATATCGTAGATGGCCATAATGAGATTATGAACGTTATTCAATGTTGTTGATATGGCCAATATTGTGGTTGCTATGGCAACCAAATAGTAAAAATAATTCACACGAAATAGATCATGCTATAACTTGAAAACCATAAAAGATATTGTAATAAAGGTTGGTATGTAGGTAGAGGGGCATATGAAGATTTTGCACACGCTTTTATTTTGGTGATATGGCCAAAATCGTGGTTGTTATGGTAACAGAATTCAGTCGTTAGTTATAAAGCTGAATAAGGGAGCTTAATGCGTCTATCTTTAAACTCAATAAATATTCGATAGTCATTTCCCTTCAAGTAAAGTTATATATTAATACATGACTTGAAATTGATGTTAATTTCTTTGCTTATATAGTATTTTTATTACTTGTTGTATTTTATTTGTAATATGTTTGTAAACTTACTCGATTGTATATCCTTTACAAATTTGTATGGAAGATAAGGTACTCAATCTTGTTTTGTTAAGGAAGGTTGCAAAATGTAGCATGCCTTTGTTATTTGTCTAAATCATAGCCTTTTGTTTTGTCTGTTCCAACAACAAACATTTATTGTCAAAAATCTGACTGATAGGGGATATCATGTATTGCCATGCAGTACTGGAGTATCTTGTTCATTATCACCTGATGATTTCCGCCTTTCGTACGGTAAAAACGTACATGTTTTTCCCTTTTCGGGCTGTCTTTGTAACATTTCCATGATGAAAAATGCGAGATTATACGCTAAAACGCGAAGATGATCCTCGCGATTTCGCCTCGCATTTTCGTCCAAAATCTCAAGATTCTAGTTTTCGTCGCCAATTGAAGGCCGACAACATTATTAATTATTTCGTTTTCAGTGGACGGATATTGGACAAAGTTGTCAGGGCACCTTATCTACAACGCAGAGTCTCGTACATTCAAGTGCACCAGGAATCGAACATGTATCGAACCAGTATTCGGTGGAAGGCCTTGTTCTGGAGACTCATCTCAGATGTCTTTGACTCCGAATCGCTGCCCGTAGTAATAATTACTATACATATAACTCTTCTATAAACCCGTAGTCATACATTGACGCTAAAACCTGGACAAATTAATTATACTTTTAATTATAATTAGATTGTTCAAATACACCATGCAGCATATAACACCATGCAGCATATAACACATGAATGCATCAATTACTTAATAAAATCTGATAAAATTAGCGAAAAATATTATTTTAACAACAACAATACTAATATAACTACTACTACTACTACTACTACTACTACTAATAATAATAATAATAATAATAATAAGATAAAAACAAATTCAATAAATTCCTAGGTATCGATAATTTAGCACAATGAGTATGTATATTGATACATTTCGTGGAAGCAAAAAAAAAAGAAACCAAACACTATTAAAAACAGAAATAAATGATAAAATATACATAATATTTCCCAATATTTAAATATTACAATACTTTTTAAAGTTAAGGGCATTTCCTACCATGTTTCCTACAATATTTTCTATGAATTGATTTTTTTATTTAATATTTGATAAAAGTGACAACTCTCGTTTTTAAAAAATATTTCACATTTAAAAATAATAGGTCGCTGACATGGATTTGTTGAGGTACGTATATGACTCATTTCTCATTTTTGGCAAAAAACAAGAAAATTAATCACAGAAATAACTCAAATTACAGTAACTGTATTCAACTCAATGCATATTATCCTAGTTCATGTATAAATGATTGAAACTAATGCACGCTATATGCGGAAATATAGTGCAAGTAGGTATAAAAGTCGAACAGAAAATGTAGCTTTCACTAAACACAGTCAACTTTTAATGTCTTGCAGAACCTCGGAAAAAATGGAAAAGAGAGCAAAATTATTTTAAGAAAAGGAGGCAATTCGAAAAATAATCCTACTAATATATGTGTTTAAGGATGTTGGCTGGTCAAGTTTTGACATCTTCAAGTCTAAACATTTTATTTTTTAAATCATGGTTTTATTTGACAACAGAGTTGTTTCATTTTTTCCATTCTAGTAGATATGGATATAATGTAGGATTTAAGATGGTAACATACCAAATTTTAAGCAATTTTTTTGTTTCGATATTTTTTCCGTCATTTGTGATCATTTTTTGTTGCAACAAAATAGGGGGTATGGGTAGCTCTGAGTAGAATTTATCCTTTTGCTATAGATTAAATCAGATTTTTGTTTTCCAGTAGTGGAATACATATATAAAAGTAGATACTGAGCTAATTTTATTTTCGATCTCCATGTCAATATTGTGTTTACAGTATTTTACATTAAAAATGTCAAAATAACTCCAAAATGGGTGTAATTTAAAAAATGTTTAATAAAAAATCATTAGAAGCCTGGTGACCTACATATTTTTTTACTTGTTTTGAAAGAAATGTCATAGGACCTTGACATATACAAATTTTAAAAAAAGTTGATCATTAGAACATAATTTTTTATCTTGAATTAATTTTTCGGTAAAAACAAAAGTGGGTGGGGTACGGTCCATATACGTTTGCTTTTTAAAGTAAAATGACGAATCAGGATTACAATTGTTTTTGTATAATTTGAAAGATATGTATATATCCAATCGAAAATTAATTGTTGTTTTTCAATAAACGTAATGTTATGAAAACAATTGTGATAATGTTCAATGACTATATTTTTCCTCTTTTTAGTGAAATTTTGAAGTTAGAAATACGTACCTTCTTCAATTACGTCTAGTGGGAAAAAATGCGTGGAGACCTAGCCTTTTTTTGATAATTTTGAATCTAAGTTATACCAAAGAAGCCTTAAATATGAATTTAAAAAAAATCTCATCAGTACGTCCTTTCCAAGCCAACTTCCTTAAACGTGTGTACTGTTAACAGTTGTCGTGTGCTTCGTGATAAATGAAATTAAAATATGTCGCGGTACACGGTTTTGAAATATAAGGCAAAAAAAAAAATACCTGAAATTGAATGGGTTTTAAGGCGCACCAACACATGAAAGGTTATATGGCGCCTAACAGGCATGAACATGCCAGGCTCATCCTCCATGTACATCGAGATAAAATATGGCGAATGGGCCTAGGACCTTCTCACCCTGAACTGCAGAGTTGCTGCAAATTGTATTTTAGACATTCCATTTACGCTGGAGGCACGTTTATTGTTTTTCTGCCACTGCTCTTAGTGATGTGAGCGAGATGGCACCTGAAACAAGGCAGGGGTCATAATGAAGACCTTTAATGAGCATAAACAAAATATGGCATGAATGGGGGGGTCCTACCCATCTGCATGTGACAGTGTGTTTGCAGTGGTTGTATTCTTAGACCCCGGCAACCACACGGGGGAAAACAAAAACAAAAAACAGGCATTAAAACAATGTTTGAAATGATCAAACTAAGTATACAATTTTATAAGTCAGTTTTTTCTCTGCTTCTACGAACATCAACTCACAATTTACGTCATCTTAATAAATAGAGAATCCAGAATCAGCATACTAATTTTGTTCTAGTGTTTGCAGTCGGTCAAAGCCTCTAACAATATCATTGTTTTCTGACGATTGCATTATATCAATACGTTGAAATAGCGAGAAATACTGCATATTTAATCACACCATTGCTAGAGATGGATATAGTTTCCCAGCATATACTATTATATCCTGTTTAGAGACTATGAAGGTATCTGTAAAGAATAAGTAGAATAAGCTCCCTTCTATGTACTCGATTCCGAAATATCACAAAAATCCGCACAAAGCTATTCTCAAATTCAACTTCATGTACCACTACTATTGTATTTAAAACTGTTGACTTCCTGTCTATCCGTGATTAAAGAATATGTTATAAAACATTGCGAAAAGGTTTTTGAACATTCAGGAATCAATCTGTTTCAGTCGATCAACTCCAGAGAAGTCATTGTAGATTACGGGTAAGCATGTTCATGTCTCTACTCTAAGCACTTACGTCTTTTCCACACTATGCACTACTCTACCACATAACATGTTCAAAGACAAATTGATTCAGCTTATGCAGAAGATATTTGCTAGAGAAGGAACTAATTTTCTTGCTTGTAATAATGTCATTCCTTATTTTACAAACGGCCCAAACATGTTCACGATAATGTTTGTAGAGCATTGTATTTTCTTTTAGATAGCATCTTTATTAGATACGGTAAAACCGTTTACCATCAGCTTGTCGGTATTCCTATGGTACATTCTGTGCGCCACTTGCGCGGATTTGTTTTTGTACTGTTATAAAAGAGATGATATGTTGATTTTGTAACCCGATAGCCAGGGAGACATCATTGATGCGTTAAAAAATACGCCTGGGTATCCAGATGGGATCCTTAATAGGATAATCTATTCTTTGCTAAACGCTAATATTTAAACACCAGAGCTTACGTTCAATAAAGCTTACTGGTCGAATACCAAAGCAGCAATTCTAGAGTTTCATCTCTGGATTTTGAATGATTGCATACATAATAATATATGATAAGGCAGATTACTTAAAATGTTACGTCGTTAAACATCCACATTTAAATGGGGACGTAACTCGTGCTACATTATACGGGGCTTTGACCAAGTCATTGAGTACTTTCATTGTGGCTTTCTAGGCTTTGGCTTTTTATATTTAGACATACATGATTATCTATGTGTTATACTTATATTTCTTGTTAATGCTTCCTTGTTTTGTAAGAGAATATAGACTGTCTGGGATTTCTTTATTTACACTGTCCCGTTTTATTGGGATGACAATAGGGTAAGAGTTAGGTTTGGTGCACCACAGAACCTGGTTTAAACCTCCAGCAGCATTTTTGCCACTGACCGTTGCAAAGCGGTAGCCCTATTGTCAACCCATTTGTGTGTGCGTGTGATGTCACATGCCTTGCTTCTTATTAACATCTAATGTTCGTTTTTATGCAGGTTTTTGGTTGACTGTGTTTTGTGAGAGCTGTATTTCCTGTTTGACTTCAGAAATTAAAGGGGTCTGACGGGTTTCCTGACCACTTTACAAAAGTAATCAGGAAGTTTGTCAGAAAATGATACGACCCTTTAGTATTGCAACGCCCTTTGTGCTTAGTGATTGATCCCTCTGCAGTCACTACGATTCATTTTTCGCTTGTGAGATGACCGGACAACCTCGTAATACTCAACGACTGCACCTTCTGAAACTGTGAGAAGGGAGGTAAGTACATGAACTTAGTCCTATTGGTTGTTTGGTCGTACCCTAGATTGGTTTACCTTTTTAACTGTAACTGATGCGGTTGTTCAGTACAATGCCAAATACATCCTGCGGTGTTTCTTATTATGTAATATATCTTTGCAACAACATTTAAGTGCCGTCGTTCGTTATCCGTCGTCCATCGTCCGTCGTCCGTTAACCTTTGCCTTGTGAACACGATAGGGTCTTCAATATTAATCGGATCTTTACCAAACTTTTCAAGGGTCTTTATATTAATGAAAGCTCGGAATCCTTAAAAAACCAGCCAGATCGAATTAGTTTCACCAGAGTTATGGCCCTTGATTTGCTGAAAAATGCCATATTTTGCCTTGTGAACACTCTAGCACCTTCATTTATTGTTTGATCTTTACCAAACTTGCACAGATTGTTAATATCAATAAAAGCTGGGATAAGTTTGAAACCAGCCAGACCGGATTAGTAACACAAGAGTTACTGCCCTTGTTTAGTTGAAAATGCCATTTTACGCCTTGTGAATACTCTTGCACCTTCATTTATTTGTTGATCTTTACCAAACTTTCACAGATTGTTAATATCAATGAAAGCTGGGACAAGTTCGAAAACCAGCCACTTTCAAATCAGTAACACTGAACTTATGGCCCTTGATTTTCTTAAATATGCAATATTCTATATTGAGAACCTGCGGTCGTGGGTTCACTCCCACTGCGGGGCTATTTCTTTTTATAATTGTATGACCCAAGGAGATGCAGCAAGGTCTCAGATGTGTGTATGGTCATTTAGGGTCTCGAGTATGTACAAAATGAGCTTGGTCCTTCTGCATATAGGCCCCTCTACAGGGGTAACCTTTGGGGAAATTGCAGTAATTTACTATTACAGAGTTTCGACCATTGTGACACTAACTCCTTCTATACACTTTGCGATCTCAAGTTCATGTGTTGTGTATTTCTTAGGGTGTGTAAATGCATAATAAGGTGGATTTTGGCTCTGCCCACTAGGGTCCCACTGACGGGGTAATTGGGTCAAAAATCACAAAAAAAAATCATCTTGTCCAGATGTGAATGGTTCCGATTCTAGTTTGGTATTGTCATTTAGGGACTCACATATATCATGTATATAAAACTTGGTTTGACCTCCAGCATAAGGGGGCCCCCTCTACAGAGGTACAACTTCTGGAACTTGCAGTAATTTACTACTAGACGTTTCGGGCTTGTGACGTTAATTCCTTCTATACCCATTGAGATTTCAAGTTCATGTTTGATGTATTTCTTAGTTAAGTATTTGTAGATGCGCAATATGTTAGGGGTCGTGAGAGGTGTTGCTTCTTTCATCATTCTCATGAACAGACTCAATAAAACCGAGTCTGCTGCTTTATTCTCTTAATTGTCTTTGTTGCTCTCATAGGATCACCTTTATCAGTATTTATTGACATTCACACTAGCGTTCGTTTAGTGCAGTGTGGCGGCTGTAAAAAGTCTCCCCGTGCTACGAATCAGTAGTGTTATTTTGACTGGTCCTTTGGGACCAACGAGCCCAATATGGGTGGCTTTGAAGTAGAATACCGCTTAAGCCGGTGCTAGGGGGCGTGAGAAGTGTTGCTTATTTCATTACTTCTCATGAACAGACTCAATAAAACCGAGTCTGCTGCTTTATTCTCTTAATTGTGTTTGTTGCTCTCAAAGGATCACCTTTATCAGTATTTATTTCCATATTTTGGTTTCATCCTCAGGGGCACCATAGTGGGAATTCAGATAAAATAAAAAATTGCATATCTTATCCAAATGTGAATGTATTTGATTGTATTTTTGGTATGACCATTTAGAGTCTCGAAATTTATAAAATGGGTATTGTCCTCCTGTGCAGGGGTACAACTTGTAGTAATTTACTATTTCAGAGTTTCGGCTTTATGACACTTACTCCTTCCAAACCCTTTAAGATTTCAAGTTATTGTATGGTGTTTTTCTTAGCTATGATGTGTAGATGCACAATAATGTTACTGATTTTGGCTTCATCCACTGGGTCCCCCTAGGGAGTAATCGGGTCAAAAGCCACAAAAAAATGCATATCTTGATCAAATGTGAATGGTTATGATTCAAATTTGGTATGTACATTGGACTCGAGGCACAACATATATAAAACGGGGTTTTGATCTCCTGCATAAAGCAGCCCCTCTGCAGGGGTACAACATAGGGGAACTTACAGTAATTAACTATTACACAGTGTCTGCCTTGTGACGCTAACTTCTTCTATACCGTTTGAGATACCAAGTTCATGTGTGGTATTTCTTAGTTAAGGATGTGTAGATGCGCAATAAGATTTGGTATTTTGGCTCCATCCACTAGGGCCTCCTAGGGGGTGGGATCCAGCAAACACACACACACAAAACAACACGCATATCGTGTAAAATTTGAATGCATTTGATTCTAATTTAGTATGGTCATTTAGGGAGTTTATAAAACGTGTTTCACCTCCTGCATAAAGCGCCCCTCTACTGGGGTACAACTTGTGGAACGTGCAGTAATTTACTATTAGGAAGTTTTAGCTTTGTGACGCTAATTACCTCTATACGCTTTGAAATTTCAAGTTCATTTGTGGTTTATTTCTTAGTTAAGGATGTGCAGATGCACAATAAGTTTTCACTTTTGGCTACATCCCCCGGGACTCCCTAGGGGGAATCAGGTAAAACAAATGCATATCTTGGCCAAATGAGAATGCATTTAATTCTAATATGCTATGGTCATTTAGCATGTTTAGGGACTCGATGCACAACATATATAAGATGGGATGTGACCTCCTGTGTAAAGAGAACCCTCTACATGGGTAAAACTCGGGGAACTTGGAGTAATTTATATGTTTGACTTCAGTTTTGCTCAGTGCAGAGCAAATTGTTTTGTCATAAGTGTTGTGGTTTGTCCTTTTGCTTCTATATTTAATTTGCTCTTAGTTTGTGGTACAGTGCAAAAAGACGAAACCTTGTGTTTTGGGTGCTGTGGTTTCATTTATCTCACTGTTAGAGGTTAGAAATCAGGCGGCTTGCAATGACAAAATTGTATCCGTAAAATAAAAGATAATTTGTCTAAATTTGAAATATGTCATATACCTTAAACATAGTCAATGTATGTAAAAAAATGACCTTAATTATATTTTGTTTGTGATCTTAAAAAATAATATCCCAAGGTCAACATATAAAATTACGAAATGTGAGGTCAATTCATCCAGTTTGCAAAGTGGCCACGCGATAGCCCATGCAGTTCTAACGAAAATATGGTCTAGAAAGAGAGAAATCCTACGACAATAAGATGATAGCAAAGTGATAAGAGCAACATTACTATCATAATTAGATGGTGATAGCACATTTTCATAAGCAAGCACAGCACATCTTAACAACAGTCATTATAACAAGACACTCAGATAATGAATTTATTCAAACAGTATACACTAATTGCTTGAACTTTATGTACAGACAATCCTATTAAATTGCTACTAGGAAAACTCACACTCGGTAAAAATACAAATGATGTTATACATCTAGAGTCTGTTGACACATGCACCTTTAAAAACCAAGTTTTATCAATATGGCTTGTCTTCAACAGCATACATGGGCATCAGCTTCAAAACATTCACAAGTTCAAATAAGATGTCCAGTGTTAACAATCCACCTGGCATCCAGTCCTGGCTAGTACTGCTGGAAACAGTCCACCTGGCATCCAGTCTAGACAGCCCCCCCCCCTCCCGGCATCCAGTCTAGACAGCCCCCCTCCCGGCATCCAGTCTAGGATAGTACTGATGGAATCTCCCTCCACCCCTCGGCATCCAGTCTTACAGCACTGACTCTCCTTACATAGAAACCTGCCTATTTGTTTATATATTACAACTTTACATTATTAATGCATATCGTCGTAACACTTACTACAATTCAGTATTGCATACTTTGCAGTTCTTTGATCTGTAATTGAACTGGCTTTTAAGTTATATACTGCCGTTTTAAATGAATACACTTAAAAGTAAACATATGAATATAAAAAGAGAGAAATAAAGAAAAATAACAATAACGATGATTATATTGACGCAGGAAAGAATTTAATTAGAACGCGTTATGTTGTAGTATTGCATGTGCACTCCGAATTACCGCACCGCGGATGATGTCCTGAGAAATCAGGAGTGAAGCGGCGGAATATCAGTGATGAACTTGAAAAATTCGAGATGACGTCAGTATGACTCGCGCTGCCAAAGCAACGTCGCTCCGAACGAAATGTAGCGCAGTACCGAAGATTTCAGACAATGAAACATCATGTCTCTACGCGACTGCAAAATCATCGGCATAGTCACAAAATCTCCGGGTGTGCCGAAGATTTTTCATGTGTGCGCCGAAGGTAATTTAGCGTTGACAAAATCTGCGCTGATAGATTAGTTAGTTAGCGAGGATTTTGTTTGCCACCGAAGATAATTA